>CAJPEX010001812.1:0-49194 GCA_905338405.1 Notodromas monacha
GATCTTTTGGTTTTGTGTCGGTTGCAACCTTTTTTAATTCTTAACGCCTCAGATGGCGTGTTAATCATTCAGTTGTCGGGCCGCTGTTCGGTGAAATTCTTCGAGTCGTCGTCGACTGTTCTTTTTTTTGCCATGGTTGGCAAATTTTGAAATTATCTCCTGGCTCCACCACTGAAGGGTTAAGGAGGATTTGAGATGGTGAAACAAGCATTTATGTTTTGAGATGCACAGTAAAACTGCAGGAAATTCTAAATGGTATTACTGTATTCTGGGCCTTCAATTGCTTCTTCAATGAGTTGGAACAATCCTGAACTTGGAGGTAGGGGTTCATTTACCCAATTAGTCTCTCACTTGCTTTCAAGACGCATTCAGTTACTTTATATTGCTTTTCTCTTTCCTGTGTCAATAAAATAACAGCCAATATGCCTCAGAAAATGTAAATAATGCTGAAGATTTGAGAGGAACAGGGAGGCTTTTAGTGCATTGCTTCAAAGGTAATTAGCAAGGAGACTTGAACAATTTTACTCATGGAAGTTTTCAACATTGTTAGGTTTGGGTTATTGAGGTTCACCTGTATTTTGATCAAAATTATAGCTTAAAGTTGGGAAGACATAACTTCAACCAACAATATTTTGTTGCCATCAAGATACATTTTGATGCATATATTATACAGTATTCAAATAATGACTTGTCCTTTGTGTTACAATTTAAAACAAAATCTATTTTTGATTCAATGAAGGACTATTCCAATGGTGGAAAAATGATGACGTTTCCTGAAAAATGTTCATATCAAGTCAAGCTAACCCAGCAAAGCATATCTTGAATATTTTTCCGCCGTGATTTTCTAGATAAAAGGCGCACCTGGTACTCAGAAAAATGCCTCATTTTGATGCTAATATATATGTGGTTGTATACAGTACAGTAATGCATCCTATGTGCATTACATGTTTGTTTATTGAAAAGGCATTCAAGATAGTGAGAATGAGAGAGAGAGATCATGATCTTTAATGAATTTATACCCTTCTCCCCGATGTATTTGAGTCCATGTATACAAAGAAACCCCCCCTTTTTCAAACTGCGCTCCGAATGCTCTTTAGGACCAGCAATTACGGGGCTTTGCCAGCAGCGTCTGAAACGTCGTCGGAAAGCCAGCATCCGGGGAATCAAAGGGAAGACGCGTTCCAGGCTGAAATCAATAGGAACAACAACAGCACCAGCACCGACACCCGAAATAATCAACAACAACGATCGAGGCATCAGCGACAGCTGGCAGCTGCCAACGCGGCTTTCAACGCCACTCAGGCGAGACTCAGGGCCACCTTAACGAGGCACAAAGCCCTGGACGACATCTTCAACGTCCTGGGTGCTAGCTGCAATTCAGGTCCTTATTATTATACCCATCATGCTGCTTTAAAAAAGAAGAAAAAGAATACGAGCGAAAGAAAAGGCCAAAAAGAAATGGCTTTGATTGAATTATAGTCTTGATGGCATGATAAGAACAATTCCTATATTCAAGCTCATATTCAAGAATTATACAGAAGCATTCTACCCGCTATGTTTATGCAGAACCGTTTGTCTGCATCATATGAGCTCTGATCAACTGTACATATATATATGCGAATATCTTAAATTATTACAGCGGAATCTCAATTTCAAAAACGCGTAGTGATTGATTCTTACTTGCTTCAAGTATAGTTTCTGATAGCTACGTCCCTGATGCTGCTGATGTTGCATGCATCAATATATATATATATATATATATATGCTATACTATATAGCCATAATACTGTAATATTGTTTTCAATTTCATCATGGATGGATTTTTATTTATTTTTTTGGATTTATTCAGTTCCGAATGAATGTGATGCAACAGGATTCTAATTTAATGCAACCATTTTTCTGAATCATGCAGAATGAGGATAGCATTATTCGAAGCATCCCGTTTACCAAATAAAATTCAAATTGACCTATTGTATTTATGCAGGGGACTCTACAGCAGCAGCAATCTCATCCACAACGATTTTATCTGTGAAAAAAAATTGTTGGTCTCATGCATGGTTTTTTCCATATTATATTGGGGTTCACTGCAACAAAATTCTCCCTGGAACTATTTTTTTTGTCCCTTTGAATTTTGTTCTATATATATATATAATAAAGAGAGTTCACCTGCTGTATATGATTTAAAGATTTTAGAATATAGGCTCAGTAATTTTAATGCTAGCCAAAATGTTGATAAAATTCATAAATGGGTCATTACAAATTTATTTTAATTTTGTCAGTGATACGTTTATTGGTACCATGCGACCATCCGGAAAGGGTTACCGGTCATAAATTATCCCAAATGATCAGTTGCCCATTTTTAAATCAAAATCAAGTGTACGAATTGATCATTTCTAAATATCTGTCCTTGTCCATGTGTGTTGACTAATCCCTTTTTCAACAAACTCCCGAACCTTGAAAGCATAAAAAATGCATAAAACTAACTAAATTCAGTTTTTAAGTAGATATTTTTGTTAGAATTGGTACGGTATTATGCTTCATTGTATAAACTAATCCCAAAAAACCGACCGGAACTTCTACACAGCATAAATCTGGGGGAATTGTGAGCGACATCTATGTTATCGTGTACTTAAAATTTCGAACGCTTGAATTCTTTACCTTTTACCAGTTAGGTAAGAAGGGCATTATGAAACCACATGAAAACCTGTAAGATACGATTGAATTGTGAATGCTTTTCTGTGAATTATTTTCAACGTAAGAGAGCTCTCTAGAAATCATACTTCTTGATTGACAGCTTTGGCAGAAGTTTCCAAGCGGAAAGACGCAAGAACGGGGAAAAGCAAAATAAATTCGCCGAGTGACACTCGGATTGAACGAACCGTTCCGGATTTATTTTCCGACACTCGTCTCTTATCCGGAAAACTCGTTGATGCAGTGGAACAAGAAGCTTCGTCTCGTTTGCCCGAACAAGAGCTGACTTTGCGCAGATTGTTTGTGCAAGAATTGTGCCTCGGGGTCATGTTGGGTCAATCGCCTGATATCAAACGTCGACCTTCCGAATCGCTTCAAGTCGCCATTACAGATTCTGATGATGGAGATGGAACTCCCGGAAATGACGATGACGTACCACTGCCGATAATAACTTCTGCAAACTCTCCGACGGCGGGATGAGAGGTTTACTCTCATCCTTTTGAGTTAGGTGACACATGAAAATCTATCGGATTATGTCCGGAAACGAATTTGAATAAAAGGCTGTGCTTCAAAATAGTAGCGCTGCCTGCCCTTTATTTTGTATCGTAAAATAAATGACGAATTCTGAATAATTGCTCTACTTTATTCTGGTTAATTGCTGTGAGGACCTTGCCTGGAATTCATTTGAAAACATTTAAATCGTGTACATGCTTGATTTTTATTCCTATTTGTTCGTTGGTCTTCGAGAAACTAAGTTTTTTTTTCTATAATATATTTGGCGTGCTCATACAACTACTGTATAATAATTCATCAGAAACAAAAGAAGAAACTTTATTTGCGTCATTTATTGCTCAAAGATGAGCCTCGATTTTCATCGGACTTTAATTAGGAGCAGCTTATGATCCAGCAGCAATCTGGACAAAATATTTAAAAAATACATAAACTGTACACCTTATGTACAGTAATGACCCTGATAATGTGCTATGAAGAGCGAGTTGACGATCACGCCTCTTAGACACTTGTTTTCAATGGTTATTTTTGCAGAAATATATTATTCTTCAGAATTCGAGGAATTATGTTGATGCATCAGGTTACGTAATCTTGGAATGGTTTTCTACCTATGTACAGTACTTGAAATTATGTAATATTTTAAATTATATGTAAGTATTTCTTTCGAAAATTTCGAAAATACTGAAATGTATTCTGTCCCAAAATAATGATAAAGACTATTCAAAATAATGAACGCTGACTCGCTGAGTAATACTTTTAATACAATTAATGCATTTTGAAGTTGTATGATAATCCGGAGTGTAAATATAGATATTCCTGCGTATTTCGAAAAGCATCAACACATTTCTCGGAAGCTTTCAAAAACGTTATTCTATACAGTACTTAATGCCGTCGAGTTGCATTTTCAGCTTCTGATGTTTATGATGTGATGAATCTCACATATTTTGCTTCTCAAAAATATCGTAAAAACGCATTCACAGTATGTCTCATTTGTATTATTTCTCTTAGTTTTTTTCGTTAATCTTCATAGAGATTGCCTGCGGAAATAAAAAAAAAAACTTCTCGTTGATATTGCTCTGTGTTCACAAATGGCTTTTTTTATCATTTGACGTCAAGCATATTAGAGTTGTATATATCCATCAACCTGATGAAGAATGCTGGTTGTTCATCCCTCAGAGGCAGTTTTTGCGATTTAGAGAGCACAATTGCTTGTAGAAACCTTTTTCGATTGGATAAACAAGTGATTGACGCTGTGGTCTAATAAATTGCGAATTAGGGGCATGTGCTGAGGATGCGAAGAAGATGCACTGATTTATTATTGCATTTTTTCCCCTCCTTCTGTCAATCTTTGTTTTAGAGGAAGCTCTGTAAACAGGGTAGGATGTAACAAACTACATCCAATGTTCTTAACGAATTACAGTATATTCATCACATAATTTAACTATACATTCGAATTGAGCGGTCTCAGTTATTCAGAACCAGAGGCTAACATTTTCAGCAGACTTTCTTTTGTGCTGCTGTTGAATTGCGATACTTTTTTTATTTTCAAACTCTTTTTCCAACTGAAAGACAAGGTTGAATCGTTTTGATTCTCTCCCGATCTTTTTAAAGCACCCGTATTTATTGATTATTGAGTACTGTATCATTTTCATCTAAGAGGAGAAATTTATGTGAGTACAGTATAGAGAACTCTATGCTGGCACTGAATCAGAGTAATTTTTGGTACCGTATACAGTATATGGTTTTCTACTCATGATAAAAGTGTTCTCTAAAACGAAATTCTCTCTAGACCAAATTTGTTTCAGGTTCCTGAAATTTCGTTGCAGAAAACACTTTTAACTTGGTTAGTAAACCCTATGTGTTACTAAAAAAACACCGTTACACAGTGAAATTCGTTGAAAATGTTCTCTATAAGACGAAATTCTCGCTAAACCAAATTTTTTCTGGTCCCTCGAATTTTGTTGCAGAGAACAGCACTTTTAATATGGTTAGGAACACTATGTATGGTACATGCAGTACTGAAAAAAATTGGTATACAGAGAACTTATTCGTTGCAGACGAGAGCATTGCATAGAGAATTTCTCTACAATGAAATTTTCTCTACACCGAAATTTTTCTGGTCCCTTGAATTTCGTTGTCGAGAAAGTCCGCCTGTATTATTACAGTAAACAAAAATTCAAGGCATGGAGATTTTTCCTGTTACCGAGTGTCAACTTCGCTAAGTACAGTAGTACAGTACAACCCCGTTATAAGATGCCCCCCGGATAAAGCGCCACCGTTGGCAACTGCCAAAATTTTGAATGAAACAAATCTCNCCTCTATGTTAAAGTCATTAAGACGCCAACCACCATCTGCCAGCATTATTGATGAAACAAAATTGCTGTTTCCAATTAGTTTTGTATTTTTTACAATGCCAACATTGGGGCAGAATTATAATTTCTGCCAAGGATCTTGTATTTGTGAGAAGAAAAAAAATGATGCTGAAAATTTTGAAAAATATATTTACTTAATCTTAAAATTTGAATAAATTGATGCAGCAAAATTTATTTTCTGAAAGAGTAATCCATTGATCACAGCAATACTCTTTGGAAAATTACTTAAGTTTCTACACATAACCCTGTATATCTCTATGACTTTTGGAGGGAAATTGAGTATTTTTGATCAAATAATCAAAATTAAATATTCGATAAACCACCAACCTCTTTAAACAGCAAAAATTGCTCTGGACAAATGGTGGCGTCTTATTGTGGGTTGGCTGTATATCAAGGAATGTATGCTGCTCTTGAGAGGTTTCTCAAGAGGACGACCTTGTATTGTATGTATACAGAGTAGACTGTTTTGTGGCAACTGCTGGTATTTGAGCTGATATATACGGTATAGAGAGAGAGGGGGGAAAGAATTATCCGGCCGTCACCGCCGTCAGTCACGCCGACCAGCGACTTCTAGGCTCACGATGCAAGCGTCGCCCGCTCTGCAGGAGGCATCGATTATCGGTGGGGGAAAAAAACTGGCGCGGAAGCTGCATGATGGCAGGCCTGCCTCAGATCATCTGTTTTTTTTCTCTCTTTCTTCTTTTTAGAAGCGGGAATGATTTTAATTTCCTTTTTTTTTTTGCTTTTCCTTCCTTTTTTGTGTGTTTTCCCTCCTTGTTGTTGACTTGTTTGTGTTTTCTCTTGCTGATTTTTGCAAGGGTATCGCGCGCGTGACTATTATAAACGCGAGTTTGTAGTCCTTCATTAATTTTGCGCTCGGGTATTTCATCATTCATCCGCTTTATCTCATATACCCTGGGCGAACTTCCCTTGCCGAAATCAGGACAGGTTTATGCGTGATAAGCACGTGTATAGTCATTGAGCTCCGCGAAAATTTTGCCCAGTATTATAGCAGCGATATATATATATGCAGTATATCATCCTGAGAAAGTGAGAATTAATATTTCATCGCTGAACGGCTGTAGGGACTATTCTCAAGACCAGATTTTACTCATGCAGTTATGGTAAAATCTCGTTGCAACAAATCCCCACACGGACCTGATAAAAATTCTTTATTATCGAGAGTCTTGGGTTTTTTGAAAACATTTCTGGTTTAAATATTTTGGGGAATAATGGCTGAACCTTTTAAAGTGCTTCTGCCACATGTTGCGCATTATATAGAAGACTTCTCGTAAGTTTGTTGTAAAACGAGATTACTATATAATATTGACCCTATATGAAGAAACTGCTGCTGGGTCCAACAGAAACAAATTCGTTATAATGAAACTATTGTGTTTAAATTGAAGAAATTCATTTATAACGTTATATTCTATGTTTCGGGAAAATACTGCGCGTATTTTTCTGGCTTTTTAACAGATGGTTAACCTATAAAGCTGCTGTATTATTTTTCCCAAAAATGTGTCAAGATATTTTATTCGGATCTATTAATTGTATTTATTGTCAGATTTGTATTTCACTTGGTATCCGTGTTGCGTTTGAATGCCACAATTTTGATTCCTAAACACACCTGAACTTCTGCGTGTTCAGGAAAAAGTAAATCATTTTATTTACTACTGTACTGTATTATGCTGTAGCATAAGACGAATTGGTTCCAGCTGCAGCTCCGTTGTATGCGTTGCATTTCTTGTTTCCTCTCGTCAGTTCTCGCAGCAGCCTAAATCCCGTAATGTTTCTGAAAGGTATCATGTAAAGTAATACAGTACAGCATTACTGTATTCAAATAATACAGTATTCAAACGACACCTCCCATGCAGCTCATTACATGGGCTCCTATACGAAATTTCATTCAATCGACAAACTGTGGAATCCGTTTTATTAATAGAAAATATAACGGTTTTATTCCTGCTGAGCTAGTACGTACATGAAAAATTGTGATCACAATACTGTACACAATTGTATTCGTTTGACGATAATTCTTAGTACTGTACAGTGCTTACATGCACATGGATGTGCCTGTATAAGACGCCATATTCAAGATAAAACGCAGAAGCTTCTGGTAAACGGGGTAACGTGCGTGAATTACGATTTTATAAAGCATGAATGAACGTCTTTAGAAAATATAACTACGAAATGATCGTGCCACGTGCGTCAACCGCTGTTGATCGCGTCATGTGCCTCTAAGAAATACACCCGCCAGTATAGCAAAATGTGCTGCATACTGTATTGTAATTTGTAATGCACAGTAAACCCACCCCATTGTTTCAACAATATTGAAAAGTGACATCTATAATTTTTCTTCGCATCATCTCTTTCTTGATCGAACCCACCAGCTTTGAGGGAATGATTAGACGTGTGCTCCCATGTGTTCGCTACAAGGCTGCCAATAACCTGACGTTTGATTGCGGCGCGTTCGGTCGTCATGCGTTGGTGAAATCCGGAGTAAACATGTACAATATTTGAGTCAGTTGTCGAGGTTTTCATGTTGAACTTCTTGACGTGGGGTAGTTTATTCAAGTAAGCGTTGTTTGCGAAAGACAAACATTCATCGTTCTGTGGTGAAGCTTTTACGGACTTGGTATTTCTGGGCCGGATTTGATAGTTGAGCAGTAATTTTGTGAATCCGTAGGGAATGAAGACATTTTTGAAGTATGGTTGTGTGGCCTCGAGGGTCGTGGCTGGAGTACTTCTTTGTTGAAAATGTTGTTAGCTGCTGGCAGTCTGAAGCGAGATCGCTTTTCGCTGCTGTTACTAGAACCCGGAGAAATCTACTTCGAAGATTTCTCAGCGACTTATTGGCCGGTCGAACAGCCTGAAAAATGCTTGAAAGGAAGGCTGAAGTTATGCTCGAAGTCCGTTGTCTTCGAACCGATCGCCGTCGAGCATCCGTTGATACGAATTCCGCTCAAATCGTGCTCCGCCATTCGCGAACACAAGGACCTAATAAACGTCAAGCCGAGCATCGCCATCAGTTCGGATATTGTGATCGAAATGCTTGCTAAAAATGTTCCCGCACCGTACATCTTCAAGAAGCAACCGGCTCGTCATGTTTTTGAGCTCATTTACGCGAAAGTTGACTGTTGTCTTCCCAAACTTCATCAGTTACATCGAGCGTCAACATTTTTATCTCCGAATGAGCAAAATATTATGGTGAGGATCTTTTCATTGCCAGACGAAACCGTCAGTTCTAATGAATTGACTTTTCTAGATTTCAACGATGGTGTACTCGATGCAAAGACGAGTCAAATTTGATTTATCGTGGTTGGAGGATTTGAAAGAATTGCCCGTCTGCGAGCTACAGGGAAACAAAATTACTCCGTTGATGGTCAATCCCGGTAGAGTCCTTCTTACAGAAAAGAGGTTATACTTCCAGCCGTACAATAACGTGGAAGCGTTCCCTGTATTGAAGATCAAACTTGAAGAAATTCAGGCTGTCAGTAAACGAAGATTCCTTTTGCAACACATCGTGAGTGACAAAACCTCGAATGATTTGTGCGCATTCTCGGTATTTTATGTTAGCGTATGTTTACAGGGTTTAGAGTTGATTTACCGTGATTCGTCGCTTTTCCTATCGTTTCGGAAAACGAAGGACCGCGATGCTCTCTTCTCGCTTCTTCAAAAATCTGCGAAACCTGCTGAAGATTCAGAGGCAATGACCCGAGCGTGGAGGTCAGGAGCTGTGTCCAACTTCGATTATCTCATGTTCCTGAACAAGAGCGCGGATCGAAGCCTCAACGATTTGAGCCAGTACCCAGTGTTTCCGTGGGTGCTTAGTGATTATTCCTCTTGTGATCTGAATTTAGAGGACCCGAAATCTTTTCGGGACCTCAGCAAGCCGATCGGTGCTCTTAATCCCAATCGTTTGGCGGCGCTCAAGCATCGTATGAACGACACGGATGGTGACAGTCCACGATTTCTGTACGGCAGTCATTATTCCGCCCCAGGATTCGTATTATTCTACCTGGCGAGGAGGATGCCTGAGTTTATGCTGTGTTTGAATGTTCGTTTCATTTTTATTTCGTTTCCTATTTCACATTCTGAAAATATTGCGCCTGTGCACGATCGAGAAGTCAAAGCCAGAGTCTCCCCCTATTCATTCGAATAATTCGCTTGAAAGAATGCCTTTCGATTGCCAGAAATCTGAAAGGAATGTGTCTGCCCCGTTCGTATGACTGCTCAACCGGAATTCCATTGATGTATAGTATTAGAAAAGTGAATTACGCATGATCTGGACACATTATTTGATTTCGAGAATCATGAAAAACAGGTTGATCGAGCAGGACTCGTTATGTCGGAGAGACCATTTTCGATGTATCAATTTTCATAAGTTGAAAGCGAAAACGTTTTTTAAGCTGATAATGTAATCAAATATACAGTAAATGTTATTCAGCAGTGAGAGATTTATGTCCTCTGGCTTACTGAATGGAAACAGTGAAGTTTTACGAATGCTGAGGAGCTAAAGTTGACGTACACATAGCAAATTCAAGAATATTGTTCAGGATCGATTTATTCATAAGTTTCCGTCTAATCGACATTTTTTTTTCTGAAAAATTAATCTTTTTTCCTATCCAGAATGGAAGATTCGACCAACCTGATCGAATGTTCAACAATGTGGAAGAAACCTGGAGAAATGTTTGGACAAACCACGCGGATTTCAAAGAACTCATACCGGAATTTTATTGTGGAGAAGGGGACTTTCTGGTGAACTCCTTGGGGGTTGAGTTCGGGAAGAAGCAGGATGGAACTCAAGTTGGCGATGTTATTTTACCCGCGTGGGCATCGCGTAAGTTGAAGATCTCTGCTAAAAAATTAGCCATGGCTTTGACTGTCTTCGTTTTCAACAGATTGATCTATTGAGTTTTTTTTTTTTCATCAATGTAGGTCCTCAGGATTTTGTTGACAAGATGAGAGCTGCGTTGGAATCGAATTATGTTTCGGAAAACTTACATAAATGGATTGATTTGATTTTCGGTTACAAGCAACGGGGCGAAGAAGCAGAAAAAGCGTGCAATAGTAAGTTTTATGTCGAAAATTCTGCGAATTGTCTCGTGTCTGATCTTGATTTGAGCGTAATGTACTCAACCTTTTCTGAGTTCATCATTTTGTTGTAAAGTTCGTTGTATAAATCCATTTGTGAGACTCATTCTTTAGTTTTGAATGCAATAAGAAGAGACCTCTTGACTTCGTGTAAGTGACTAAAAATCGGAGCCGGAATTCATTCCATTCTTGGAATGAATTCCCGAATTCATTCCAAGAATGTATGTGCTTGGTAGTCAGAGCGTGGTTTTTTATGTTATCCAGCGACAAATGTGCTTGCTGTGCGTGATTTCTACACTGCGGATACTTACTGTATTATCATAAGGTATTTCGTTTTCCGCAGTTTTTTATCATCTTTGTTATGAGGGAGCAGTGGAACTAGGGAAAGTGAGCGATCCAAACGAGAAGTATGCCCTCGAGACGCAAATCATGGAGTTTGGCCAGGTACCTCTCCAGCTTTTCACCTTTCCCCATCCAGCCAAAAGTCTGCATCCAATTCCTCGTCCACTGGCTTCCTCGTCCGGATGCGAAGATGGAGATAATGAAGATGGTTGGGTAGTTTTGGAGACGCCTAATAAATCTCCGCCGCGTTGGGTCGCCCTGGAGGCAGTTAGTGCTCACGCTTTGCACAAATTTGATGTAACGAGTGTGAGTGGCGCCGGGAATATCGTTTGTTCTACTTCGTTGGACTCCCAGTTGAAGGTGTTCGATTGGAAAGAAAATTGCCAGTTGCGAAGTGCGAGCATTGGAGTGGTGCCACTAGCCAAGTGTCAAACTTTACCTGACGGCAACTCTGTCGTCATTGGATCGTGGGACAAGCATGTGTAAGTTCACCTCGCCCCCCCCCCCCCCCCCCCCCCCACCCCCACCCCCCCCCCCCCCCCCCCCCCCCCCCCCCAAGCCATTGAGGGTATTTTAGTACACGCCCTCCAAAAAGTAACTGAGTAGTGACGCTGTCTTTATTTTATTTTTCAATTAATAGCAATGCAGGGTAATCTACAGTGGACCCTTGGTTAACAAATTTAATTAGTTCCTGGGTTCCAAACATAAATTTGTTAACCAAAATTTATTTTCCGATAGACTTCAATGGAGAACCAATTAATCCGATCCTGGCTCCAAAAATATAACTGGAGGTGTGATTTGAAAATATTCAGGACAAATATCTGATCAAAATGAGTTGTTGCATCTTGTAGGCATCCAGAATGTTTTTGTTCGTGTTGGAAAGAGGTTGCATTGATGGAAAAAAAGGCTTTAAAAAACTTCACATCCAGAGAAACCCGCACATGAGGGTACATGTCCCCTGAACATGAAGTGAGTTTTACAATCCTGCTAAGTATTGACGATCAGATTCACCTGTCCAACAATTGAGCGACTACATAAATTATTTTTCATTGAATTTGTGGACAGCTTTTTATTGAAGCTGAAATATCACTTTTCTCATTGATTTAGTTCAAACAAAAATTTAAACCCTCATTTTATCAGTAAATTTCAACATGTAGATTCAAAAGCAAGTCAACAATTATTTTCATAATTTTAACGAATAATTTGAGGCAGATCAATGGGCTGGCGGATTTTAAAGACTTGTGGCACTTTCTCAAAAGATGTGACACCCATAAAGGAAAAAATCTTCTCTTGGTGATTAATGAGAGACAATTGACTGTTCCTTGACAGTTTGGAAGTAATGTTTCAAAAACAGAAAAATTTACTTCAAGAAAATATGAAAAAATACACAGTTGGTGGTCTAAGCCAAAAGAAGACAAATTCCGCACAAGCAGGGAAAATTCAGGCAGGGAGGGAGTTGGAGACTTGAAGTCTTTTCATCATCAGTGGTGTCATGACTCATGAGCTATGAATCTGTAGAGGTTAACACTGTTGGGTTCCTTGTAAAATCCGTTGACTTCGTCGCGTTGTACAACTACAGTTGAATTTCTTTATTGTCTAAATTTCCAGGCATGGAAATTTGCCGTGTTAAAACAAAGCGTTAATAAAGTATCTTTGAAATGCTTATATCATGTCTCAAGATTTTCAGAATTGACGAACTACCATGTTTTCCGTAAATTCCGTTTGAGAGCTTGTTCCGCGCGGCACTTACCTTTCTTATTTTTTATGCTGCTAAAAAGTGGTTCTTTACTCCTCGGGCGAAGTACTTTCGTGCATGAACCGCATTTATCTCTCTAAGTTCCTCTTAAATCGCTTTGTAAAAGTTCAGTTCTAGTATTCGCGCGATGAAGGACGAAGTGTCTCGAAACGGGTCGGCTACATACATTTTTTTTTCTCTCTCCTCGACTGCTCTGAGATTTGATTCAAAATGGAACTTGTTTTTTATGACTTGGCGTATTTTCTGTAAGGACGAAAATGATCCATGATCAAAAGTGTGACATGCTCTGCTTACGTTTGTGTATATTATCTGTCAGGGGTCTTACAATCATATATCTTGTGTGTAGTAAAATACAACAGTAATTTCGAATATGTAATGTTCATCATTGAGCCCCGCTCTGAGATTTTATCCTTCGGATGGAACATTTAAAAAAATGAAACTTTCGAGGATGTCGTAAATTGCTTTAAAACAAAGTTTCACCCTGAGACTTAGAACGCATGCTACAGAACTGTACTCTGTTTTTAAATTCATGTTGCTAAGAACAGAATCCTTGTTGAGTGTAAGTGGAAGTCATGCCTCTTTGTTGGCAAGTTCGGAATGTGCCGTCGATTTATTGGGAGTGCAATCGTTGTCATTTTTGATTTTTTTCCCGTTACACGAGGGAATCATTATTTTTATCCTGCCCTGAATCGTCTGTGATCTTTTTTTTTCAGGCACGTGTATGATGTGGAGCTTTGTCGAGTAACCGGCTCATGCATGGTGCATGAAGACGCTGTTTCTTGGCTAGAGTGGGACGAAGACCTACTCGTAACGGGGTCCTGGGACTCATCGGTACGCTTGTGGGTCATGCCCGCCCTGGACAGCATCGACGGCGGCTATAAGCTGCCTCGTGTCCCTGACGATCTCGTTGCAGAATGGGACTGCGATTCCCGTGTTGTCACTTGTTCGGTCCGGCGTCGGAACCGAGTCGTCATGGCCGGTGGGGACGACGGATCTGTTGCACTATGGGATTTGGTTTCGCACGCGGACTTGTTGCGGACTCGTGCCGGGAATGATGATGGCGCCGTTTCTGGCCTCATGTTGAGTGCTGATGGAAGGAAATTGCTGATGGCAACTCGGACCGGTCGGCTTGCGCTCTGTGATCTTCGGATGAGATCTAGTGCTTTTACGAAGGATTTCAATCCGGGAATTGCGTGAGTTGCGTTTGAGTGTTCCTTCATGATCGTGAATTCAGGACGTCAACAACCATTGTATCCTTTTATTTTATTTATTGTCCCGAAAAAATTTTCGTAGATTCAACATTCAATCAGCAATGGTTCCCAAGTGCCAATCTGTGTACGGCTCCAAGTGTGAAATCTCTGATGGTCAAAAATCAACGTAGCTTACTTCTATTGTGTGAATTTCAATCCATATTTTTATTCACTTTCAGCTTCTCACATTTTTTGAATTGTTTCATCTTTTATTAGAAGAGCTTGTCCATATCTTGGAACCATGTTTGATGTTGATGTTCGAGCAGGGCTTTTCCTTTAGAATACGTAGTTCTTTTTGATAGTTGAAAGATGATCAAGTCGGGGCTTGCGCTCGTTCGCATCGTTGAAAAAATTTGCAAGTTGAAATATGAGAAACTGAGAACTGCAAAAATACTGAATATTCAGCATCTGGGCCTTTTTATGATGTGTAATCTTGTGTGTGAATCAAGTCCCATAAATTACTGTTCGATTATCCCTGTAGTTGTCTCCAGCTGTAAATGCGAGAGGCAGTAATTGTATCATCAAAGCCGAATAATGTTCAGTGCATTTGAATTTTTCATCTCTTCACAGTTCCGGAATTCTGTCCTTATTAGATTGATGCAGCCATGTCTCAGAAACGATGTTTTTGACTGATTAGACTTGGTCGGAGGAATTCTGAAATTTATTGGTTTCGAAATCTTATCTGCGTCCCTGCCAATGTTTGAAAATAACTTCGATGTCGTGTGAAGGGGTCTGATTTTTCGGGGCCATGTTTTATATTATAGAGGTTGATTTTGCAAAAGCCTCACTGATAAATTGTGTAGCCCGCAAACCAAGTTTTGCGGAATTATTGTAAGTTGAAAGCAACATTTTTTTTTTACGTGCGTTGAAGTGTAATTCGGCATGGATATTTATCCACGCACGTTCGCATTTTAGATATTTTTTGTTTTGTTTTTAAACCTTCAGTTCACGAATTCATAGCGGCAACTATTTTCTTACTTTATTTTTTCTTGCAAAGCAGTCTTTCAGTTTCAGTAAACTTGTAAAGGCTCTAGGCGCTCTCAGAAAAACGTGCTTAGACGCGAGCACGACGCAATTGTTTCAAGCTTCCCGCTCAGAAAGCCCCTGTATTCAATACGCCGCTCACACGCCAATATCTACCCGAACTCCGGGCTTATCCATCTGCGAATGACGTTTTGTATTCCTTTTGAATCTGCAGAGCATTTTACTGGGCGGAAAGCGACAGTGTATGCATTTTGGGAAGTGACTCTGGTGATCTGATTGTATGGGATATGGTTTCGATGGGACCCTTGGCCCACGTTACCGCCCATGACAGAGGAGTGACATGTTTGGCCGTGTCCGAAGAACAAGAAGTTCTCTTCACTGGCGGACGAGACCAGAGAGTGAGTGCTTGGACGTGGTCGGGGCGACAATCGTCTTGAACTTTCACTTGGTTTATTACGGGTCGTGATCGCCCAGAACGGACTGTACTGTATTGCAGTTTTTATTTTTTATTTTCTTAAATGTTTATTTAAATAGCTTCGCCTCTTTTTACTGTAGAACTTTCCGATGGCGAGGAACTCGCTAATCGAGATTGATAATTGTGAGATAATGAGATTCATTCGAATTGAACTGGTACTCAGTTGCTGAAGGTAATGTAATGTTAGTTTTCGAAGCAAGAATATATTCTGAATGACGTCATTATCGGTTTCAATTGTGATGTACCAGTGTCTGTGGTATTCGCGTGCTTACCGCGTCAGTGAACTATGTTGTCGCTGTAGCGTTTAAATATTTTGTTTTTCCTTTGGGATGCACAAATCTCGTCAAAAACGTTGTCGAAGGTGCTGAGGAATTTTTTTGCCTTCGTTGCATTTGCCTTGAATTAAAAGTCGGTGACATTGGCCTACTGGTTGTTTATTCTTTTCGAAGTGAGAGCGTTTCAGGTTGAAAAGAGTTCAATTAGCGAAATTTTGTTCGTTCCAGAACCGATCTTTTTGTTGAACGGGTTATCTTGTGATGATTTCTCTTTTGGTTTTTCAACGAAGTGCTATTGATGGATGCACGATCCGTTCGTGTCACCGTGATACCTCATGTGAGTCCATTTGTTCTTCAAGCTTTCATTTTCCGCATCACCATTTTTATTCCTTTTTAACCAGCCGTTGAAAAGTCACGTCGACGGTTTGGAGGAAAGTTGGCTGTCATTTTGAAAACGTGATGCCACCGGCTGGAAAGTGAGTTGCTATTGGCGGACCTTCAATGTGACCAAATAGTTGAAAGCATGAGAAGAAAGAAGAAAAGAGTAATTGCATGGAACATTATTCAATGCATGAAGCAATGCTTGTTCAACGCTTCGCTATACGGTCATCTGAGAAGCGATTTCGATCGAGGTGTCTTAATGAATGTGTGAATTAGTTTATTTTGTGTCGTCTTATCACTTATAGCTATATACTGTACTGGCATACAGTGCTTCCCTAGTGTTGTTCAGTTCACACGCTGTCCTGGTTAGCACCGTTCCGTTCTATTTTGGGTACCCCCTGAAATATCCTGTGTTTGAGCTGAGATTGTCCTGAATTTTTCAGAGGACAAGCATCGGAAATGGCGGCCGGGGAACAGGGTAAACAATTGACGATCCTCCGTTGCGAGAAGTGTCATAAAGAACTATCGTATTGGGATGATCATCTCCTGTGCATCCACTGTCGAACGTGTTCAAGGATACAACCTTGTCATATCTGCCTCGCCTGGTCTGAATACAAATGGTCCAAACTGAACAAGCAGCGAATTCAGCCAACCACAGTCCCGTCGTGGACTTCATGGGCCAAAGCCCTGGCTGCCCCAGAAATCATGCCGAAGATTGAGAAAAGTACCGCTGAAATTCTACCTGCCCCGAAGACCGTGGACACAGAATCGGCCGATATCGAAGTTGTGAACGTAGTCGAACAAGTGAATGAGAATCGAAAGTTCCCCGCAATTCGGATTCTTTCCGCTGCCGAAATCAACACGAATGTAAACCGAAACTTGCTCGACGACAATGCGTTACGGAACGAACCCGTGAGGATTCCTTTGGTTCTTGGAGAAAGCTCTTTGCAATCGGAGTCGTGGACAGTCACGGAGCTGTCTGACGAAGATGCTCTCATCATTGCGGAACAGCAAAACCCCGAGCCTGTGACGGCGATCTCGATAGTGTCTGTCAACTCGGAGCACCAGTCGCTTCCCGCAATCGAAGCATTTCCGCCGGCAAACATTTCTGTACCCGAGAAGCAGAATCCCGTTCGTCCATCAACAAACTCGGTCGGCATGGTCGATCAATCCCGTTCCCCGATCAAAGAAGTTCGTCTGGGCATCATTTCTATACCTGAGAAGCAGAATCCCGTTTGCTCGTCAGCAGCTTCCGTCAAGTCAGTTGGCGTTGGGGATCAGTCCCGTTCCACAATTGAAGCAGTTACTCCGGCAAACATTTCTATACCTGAGAAGCCAGCATCCAATGGACATGTCGATAAACCGAAGGAAGATCCTGCTGGTCGGTGTTCGCAGAATTGGGTGTTCACGGAAAACACCCAAAAATCACCAGTACCTATTCGACGTCCCACTGAAAACACCCAAAAATCACCAGTACCTATTCGACGTCCCACTGAAACATCGAAAGCTATGTCTGATGCCATTGGTGGTTTTTCTGTGAATAACTGGTTTTCGGAATCCGAGGATCCTGCGGCTGACAGTCGTAAACGCATTGCACGGGCTAGTGATTCGGTTGTGCTTGAGTCTCGCCAGAAAAAGCGCCCAGGTATATCACGCTCTTTTTTTATACAGATTGACTCTCTCCACAAAGAAATGTAATAAAAAATCGTTGTAGAGAACCCCTTCAACATGAAGGTTAAACCCCATGGAAAAAAATTTCGATGCACGCAGAATGTCGTTTAGGTACTTCAGGAGAGAGTTAAAGCTTTTCCGAGATTGAATATCGCTCTGAAATGGCGAGATCTGCTTTCACTATTAGATAAACTATTCAATGCTCCAAATGTTCTTATTGAGTTAAAATAATGTATATTCACTTAATCGAATTCAAGTGGCGAACATTTTTTTCATGGAATTCTGAAGAATATTTCTTCCATAAAATGCCGATTAAAAATTATATAATGTCAGTCTATGGTAAAACAAGACTTGACTTGGATAATTCAACTTAGGGATACTCTTGATGCACCAATTACGTACGCATCTGGGGGTCTCACTGTATTTCAGAAAATTATTGTATTTGCCTTAAACAAATGATTGGTTGGTTTAACCATGAAAATGCTGCTTCTAATCGAATTTATTTGTGATCGTGTTTCAGAGACGACGGCACTAACGTTAATGAAGAGAAGACTGATGGGAATGTTGGGTCCTCATCCAGTAGCCAAGAAATTTTGTCCTCCCAAGGTCGAAACAGTTCTTCCGAAACAGCAAAAGGTGTATTCCAGGCTCCAGCAACACTCGGACCCCGCTGTTCATAACAAGAAGCCCAGTTCTCCTCTGAAATGTATCACGCCTCCGAATCAGCTTTCTGGATCACGCGATAAAGAATCTTCGTCCGGCCTAGTTCTTTCTGAATCAGACGAAGACGAGGAATCCACGCAAGTGGCCCCATCTTCGCAAAGATCATCCGGAAAGAAACGTCGCGAAACCTCGCCTCAACAGGGCATTGCGGAAATAGAACGGGATCATGATGCTAATTTCCGACTCGAATATGCGTTGGGTTTTGGTGCGACTCGAAAAGAAACTGAAGATGTTGTCTTCATTATTCATTCATCAAAGTTGCTGCAGAACGGGACAATTCGTCTGGAAGATGGTGTTCGTCAGTCGTTTGAAAATCATCAAATGTTCCAACCTTTCGTCAAGCTAGTTCGTTTGGAATATTTGAAAGGCAGAAAATATAAAGAAGTAAAAAGATACGCTTCAAAAAAATTGAAACGGCATGAGAACCATCCGTTATCGGGTTCACGTAATTTGTCTTTTGAACCGGAAGCTGACGCGTCGCTTGAAGACCGATTGATTGAGGTTCGCCACGAATTATTGAAATTGGAAACCTCACTTGAATCCCTGAAGTTTGAATCGCTTTCTTCGGAAGCGATGAAGAATACTCTCAGGAAGACGCTTCAAAGTGTTCGTCTGATACGGGGCATTTGCGATGATGACGAGCGAAGATGAGTTCGAGCAAACCCGAGATGAGCAAGATTTGCGGCAGCGGGAACATTTTTTTCAATTTTTTGTAAGATTATTTTCGGATTTGTGTCCGCCGATTCCGCGTGATGATTTTAGTGCGCATCAATTTGTTGAAGCATGAAATCCTGTCATTTCGATCTTGTTTTCAAGTTTGAATTTCTCGGAGGCCGTTCTTCGAGCGGTTGAGAACTTTCGTGGTTGTGAAGTGTTATGAGTTCGTATGCGCAAAAGCCGGCATTTGATCCAGATTCTTTGATGACCTAACTTTTTTCGTCTATCTTTTCTATAACTAGGGAAATGTGTAATTGCTTGGAAGGTGATCGTAAATCAGGTTTCGTTGGGTTGTTCCGAGAGCATGGATTCTGCGGCTGTTAAAGCGTTATTACAGGACATCGTGGAAAGGGAGATCCGCATCAGCTCCATAATTCGAGTAAATTTTTCACAGTTCATGATCGGAACTTCAAATTTACGGATCAAATATTTTTGAGCCGCAATCGCACCTGTTTTCAGAGAATCGGAGATGGACAAGTGGATAATATTGGGTTGCTGGATTTGAACCAAGATATTAGAGCTGAAACGAAAATTCTGCGTGAGAAACTTCGAGACCTTGATGATGCTGCCGTCGATTGTCCTGCTGGCGAAGACCGAGATATGCTAATGAAGGAATCCAAAAAACATTGCATCGAACTTACCAAGTAATGTCGCTGCATTTTATGTTTTCTCTTGATTTTTAAGTTTTCACTTTTCGTCACTTACTTTTCGCTGACGGAAGACGTATTTTCTTTTTTTTTCAGCTTTAGAACTGCATTAAGAAAAGCCAATCTGCAATGCCAGATGTCGATTTCAAACAGGAATGCCGAGGAATTGTTCAGAACTAAAGACGGATACAAGTTAAAGGTTCGAAGGTGAGTAATTTCTGCGGTTGGCATTCTAAAGATTTCTTTTTTTGCGTCAAGAGTCATGTGACGTTACCGAGCAGAGAAGCTGGTGATACATTTTTTTATGTTTGTTCTCTCTCTAGGGAAGAAAGAAGCAAGGAATCCATCGCGAATTCGGCGGCTGATGTGACGAATGACTTGAGAGCTATTGCTCGTGTGATGGCAGAGCAAGTAGATCGTTCAAAAATGACCGTTGATGCCTTGGGTGAGTTTCTGACATTCTCTTATATTTTCATGACTAAAATAATTTTTATGGATCTTTAGCCCTTGATTGTTTTAAAAACTGCGCACAGTAGGAATTTGTTTGGTGGCATTTTGTGCTTTCACAGCATGAACTACTGTACCTCACAGAAATAATTTTCAAGCAATGTCCGCAGAAGGATAAGTCTCGAAAAGATTGTTTGATCTTTAAATCATGTTATTTCATTCCCGACTTTTCTTGGTGCTTGGCTTCTAAATGTTTGGATAGCAGCCTTAATCTCGGTAAATTTTGAACAGAGTTGAAGAAATGAAATTCTGTGCATCTAATTCTAAATGCTTAATTTTCCGACTCTTGGGCTTTCTTTACATCATGGAAGCGTCGCCTAGATTTTGTGAAGTGTTGGATGAAATTAGATTACGTTGCTTCGATTTGGTCAGTGTTTCAGGAAACACCGGAACATTCCAGCCGTTATGGACGAACTTTTGAGTGAAAGCAATCAAATCTGCAGGAAATATTTTAAAGAACTTGTTTGAAAAACTACTGTGAATCATTACTTTAATCCTTTTGATATCCATAATTTTGGGAAACCAGCTTAGCTGGCTCCCCTGCCTGAGTTGCTCTCTCCCCTCTTTTCCTTTCCTTCTCTTTGTGTTTGTACCAGCCTGAGCTGGGGGAGGATTAATGCCCATTCATCTGTGCTGTGCTGTGAACTGCACATTGCTGTCTTTGAGGAATGTGAAATGTGAAATTCGCATTCACCTGTGTGGTGAACAGTGAGCTGCGCATTGCTGTCTTTGTTCCCCCTCTTTGTTTTGATTGTACAGTCAGCTAGTTGAACAACCTGCTGCCAGCCCATATTCCATTCCCTTAAAAGCTGCATCATTGTACAACAGAGAGCATTTGCATTTGAGAGACTGTACTGATAACGCTTGTCACTGTGTTCAGCAATAAACTGTTGTTCTGACTGCTTTAGTCTATCTTGATTTATTCTGTAAAACCCTAACTCACAAAGAAAAATACTTGGGTAAATTAGCAAAGGCAAGAGTTGTTACCTGAGCCACAAGGCTGGTATTTAACTTGCCAGAAGACGTTGTGGTTTGCATTCACTTAAAGCTAAGTGTGACTTGAAGAAATCTCATTGTTAACATCTTTTTGAGATTTTAGGATAACAGAAATTGGCGCAGTATTTTTAGAGACATGGCCAGATTTATAGGGGCAAAAACTACAACAACAACAGCGTATAGGTCCCAGGGAAATGGCCAAAACAAACGTGCTCACAGGGAATTACATGAGTATTTAGCTTTATATCTAGACCCAAATAACCAACAAACGTGGGATGAATTGTTGAAATATGCAACATGGGTGCATAATTCATCAAAACACAAAGCATTACAAGCATCACCATTCAAGCTTGTTACCGGACTAAAGCCAAAAACATATTGGATTCCCAATTATTACAATCAGGACAAATTCCTAGACATCACAGAATATGATACCTAAAAAGATCATATAGAAGTGGTACAAAAAAGGGCTCAAGAGGATATAAGAAAAAATAATTATAGTAGATTAAAAAATTAATCTAAAAAACCACATTTTTCAACAAAAGATTGCATTGTCATCAATTTCTAAGCTATCCTGAAAGTTTAAGCTTGCTAGCTAGTCGGGAAGTGAGCGAAATTTGAGTTGCAAAATTTGATCCGGACAAACAAATGGACAAGAAAGCAAGTTAATGAAAATGTGTTAAAAAAATCAAGCCTCATATCTTGAAAGAACAAACACTTATGAAAAAGGGTACCATATATGCTAAAGGAGATAAAGTTTGGATTTGAAGACACAAATTAGCAATGTTCGTGGGTAGAAAGTGGTCTCCAAAATATAAAGGACCCTATACGGTCATCAAAGTTATTGATCCTGTAGTTGTAAGGGTACAAGATGATTCTCAACCTGACTGGACAGATGTTGTACATATTTGCTATGTCCGTCCATACCATGTGAGAAAAGCATCACATGTTCCATCACCAGTAACATCAGGTGAATCACCAGATGATGACAATGATGCAGATGAACAAGAACCAAAGGAAAAGGATTCTCCCACATCTGTTAACAAAACAGTCTTGGATATCAATGACACAGATTTAGATCAAACAACATCAAGTAGAGTTTCAGATTCTGGAGCCACAGAAGCAACAATTGTTTCAGATGGAAGTACATCAGACAGCTTTGTCTCTGCACAAGATTCAATGAGTTTTGACAAAACAATTGTTCCATTGCCCAGCCCTAAAAGCAGGGAATTCTGAAATGAACAAGAGACCTGATGTCTAACATCATGGACAAAGTTGGTTGTTTCTTTGACTTTTCTGAGAGTCACAACTCACTCCCAACTATCTCTGATACAGTCATGGAGGGAGGGCATCCGCCTGTGTTCAGCATGCCATTGCAATTGCCTGAGCATGAATAACACTACAATGCAGAAAGAGATAGAGGAACAGAAAGGGATGTGCATGAGCCAGAACATCATTCTAGTAGCCAGGATGGCGCCACTGTGGGCAATGAACAAGTTTTTGTTCAGGTAAAACCAGAAAGGAACTTTCTGAAGTCCGTTTGTTGCTTACAAAAGCAACCGCATCTAGGCCCCATGAAAGGCTTGGATGAGCACAACATTGTTCCATCTAGTACAAGGGCCAATGCTTGCAATGAAAGCAAGAAGGACAGGGTAATGCAACAAATGTTGTGACCCCATACTAAAAAGCCAGACAGACAAAGGACACCAACTAGGCAATAAAGCAGCCATGCACCAGGACAAGCCATACATCAGTGGTGCCCAACTCAGAAGTGGCCAAGGGCCACATTGAAGTAGAAGAGCATTATGTGGGCCACAATGGAAAAAAGGCACAAGAAATGTTGACCAGTACATCGTGTAATTCAAGAATTTCTGGGATGGTTGAAATATCTTCATTACTTTATGACTGGATTTTTGTTAATGGAATCATAGAAATCAATCTGCATAACTTTTCAAAGATTCAACTTGAGTCCAAAAGCAATAAGTAACTGCAAATTATGAGTGAATTTAAATGTTGAGGATAATTTTTGGCTGAAACAAAAATAGAAGCCTGTGTTTCAAAATTGCATAATGTGGAGAAAATATGGTCTCTTTAATGATTTTACAGAATGAATAACCTTTAAGAATTCAAAAAATGGGTCTTCATGCAAAGAAAACATTCATTCTACCTTCCAACACATAAAATGTTTCTGGCCTTTTTGGGATATTCAAAACCAGGATACTGTATGTGTTTTGCATCACCTGTAGGTAATTGTTTGGGGTTTTTTTTGTGAAGTTTTAGTCAATCACTGAGCCATCATCTGCAAATTGAATCATGCTAAAGCCAAAAAAAGAAAATTAAGCACTATATAAAAAATGTGGTGTACAGAGTTGAGGAGGTGGGGGAATCTGGGGACAACCTGAAATTTTAGTGCAATTGAAAAATCCTCAAGATTCACTGAGAATCTGGAGAAAGCCAGAAAATAAGTGTATAAGAGAGAAACATATTTTGTGCAGAGTTGCTTTGGGAGAGTATCAAATTATCTTTGTATCTAAATGTCCAGGTCTCCAAGTGTCCCTGTCACTAAATCACCCTGTCTCAAATTTTCCCTCTGTCTAAAATTGGTCCTGTCTCAAATTGTCCCTGACTCAAATTTTCCATCTCAATTGGCCTAGTGTTGAACTGTCTTTCTAAATTTGTCCATATCCATTCACACTTGCATTTTTACATGATGGTATACTTTTGTTCATGCTATTTAAAAAATTAAGCTGCTGTATATCTTTCCCTTATCAAGAAATGCGATTAAATTAAAAACACAACAGAAAATGCTGGGGTAGGATTTGCATTCCAAAATTGCAAAACCCTGCCCTTTAATCTGAATAACAGAACATCAAAAATCAATGCAAAATGTTCTTTCTTATTAGCAGAATCATAGCAGAATTTATTGTGAAGCCCTAATAAAATTCCTAATCAAAATTGCAGACTGAAGACGTCCTGAAAAACTTGCAATTTTTACTTTTTGTGGGTCTTAATTTTTGTGTGGTGATTTTCCATGCTGGCTCCGCGGGCCAAATGAAAAGCCTCCGCAGGACAGATCTGGCCTGCAGGCTGTATCTTGAGCACCCCTGCCATACATATACGCATTCAGTCAACTCAGCCTGTTGAACAGTTCAACGCTATAGAAATATTTCAAGTGAGTTACAAAATGTTCTTGCTCAGAGTTTTGTTTATCTTGTTAGTGTGCACTAGAGGAAATTTATGGGAAATAGAAGAAATTCCAGATGAAGAGAAAGGCATGTTATCAAATATTAATCAATTTGATAAGGCATCTCCTCTAAGTAATTTTTCCCAGCAATATTGAAATTGTTTTGGAAGAAATGTTTCCAATGCGCATTCCATCTTCTTATTGGACTTTGGAAGCCTCTATAGATGTCAATTTGCTCATTAATAGCTTGCAGAACATTTCAAACACTATAGCTAATTTTCATACTTTGCATTCTGAGAAGACAACAGTGAATGTAATGCCCAATGTATCATTGGAGTTGATGAAAATCAAGAAACTACATTTTGGCAGTCTAATAAGCAATCTTAAACAGCAATTGAAAAGCAGCCCAAAGAATTTTCCAGAAGACATATTCTACATGGAATTGATGCCTGTTTTATCCAGACAAAAATAAGAGCTGACCCATACATTGATTCTGTCAAAATGCGTAATGATTGACTCAGCTTCCCCTTTCAGAATCAATAGCAATGCTCTGTTTGAATTAACTCAAGGTCTTGCTAAAAGTTTAAATACATCTAATGATGATGTGGTTGATCATTGGATCAGATCATTGAGTCTAAGTTTGGAATTAACCCAAATCTCCAAAATCATTACTTCTCTGATGACCAACATTGATGGTCTCCATAGATTTCAATTCCCTAGTTCTTTACTGTCAAATGTTGATTTGGAAAAAGCTTTGAAGAAGATTGCTGATGCTGAAAATAAATCATCTCAAACTTTAATACGTACCCTGGATTTAATGACAATCCTGCATTCTCACCCATTATCTTTGGGAACGCCAGAGAAATGTACAGGAGTTTGGAAAGAAGACAACACGTGTCATTACCAAATAACTGTAATTGTGCCAATCTTAAGGAACAGTGATTGGTATGATTTGTCTCATGTTCACAACATCCCAATTGCAGAAGATACCTACATGTAAATGCCAAAGTGGTTGAAGTTAAATATTTCACAGCCCTATTTACTTTTTAAAAAGTCAAAAGTTCTTTGCTTTAAAAGCCAATGAAATACCAATTTGCTTACCTCAATCTGGACATGCTGCATGTAGAATTTGTCATTTTCATCAGCCACCTACAAGATCAGCTGACCCATGTATTCAAGCAATCCAAGGGGGTGATTTAGAATCTACCATCAAAAGCAAAATGCCCTTTAATACCTACTAAATGCCCCTGAAAATCTAGTGGTGCAATTAGATAGAGACAATTTTGCTTTCATTGATAACAACAAAGGTAGAGTCACTCAATATTGTGCAGGATCTGAAGAAAAGCAATTGCCTGCCACAGAAAACTCTTACACAATGCCTTATCCTGGCATGATTCAATTCAAAGAAAATTGTCATTATACAATTGTTAATGGGCCTTTCAAAGATCACACCCCTAAATTGGAGAATGTCAAAATGAATGCTGTTGATGAAATCCCTGCAATGATTCCTGGTGTCCAAAATATTTTTAAAGACATCAGCACTTTACAAATACATTTTTGAGACTATGGGTACATATATTTGATTATACTCATCATATTACTAACCCATTTTGGTGTGTATTGTATATTTTTGCATTGCTAAAGTGAGATATGTTGTGAAAAGATGGAGAAGGTTGGAAGCTATTGACATGCATGATGTTGGCGGAACAATTGAGTTAGTTCCCACAAATACCCCTGTTCAAATTGCTCCAAAACCCAGCACTTATCCTCGCCTCAAGATGAATACTACTACTGGTGTGCTTTCCCTTTCAACCAATTGAAACGCATATTTTACAAGCAACAGCCGCAATGTGCATTTCCACAGTTTCTCCAAGCGGAAACGTGTTCTAACACTAAGGGCTCTTGATACACTTGCAGTAAAAAATTTGAATTTTTCTTGCTGTGAGAAAGAAGACAAAACATTTTACAGAAACAATGAAATAACATTCTTAACTACTTTTAATACAGTCTAATTTTGTATCAAGAAAGTCCAATAATCCTTAAGTTTTTGAAAAAACATTTCTTTTCCTGGTGCTTCTGGAAACAGAATGGTATTACAGTACTGTACTGGACAGTAGTTGATTTGTCATTGGAATTACAACTCTTCCCACAATCCAACTGTGTTTGCAATACAATGCTTCCAAGGAAAAGTCGCTGGAAATGAAATTCAGTAGATATGGAGGGATTTCAATCCGTTAGTTTTAATTTTTCCGTTAGAGGAAGAACATTTTTTCACTAGTACGGTCAACTTACGCTGCGCATGGAAGCATCTGAGAAGTTACAGCTTATGTATTCAAAATAAGCTTTCGTTGTATTCTTGGGTTACGTGTAAAGAATCTGTGCTACGTCAGAAAATGTACTTCACTGCAAAGTCACCGATAAAAAAGGGAATAACTTATACAGTACTTCCTGCTGCTTGATCGCGTCGAGTGAATAGCAATACAGTACAGTATTTTGTGTATGGTTTTTTTTTTCTAGTAATTTTCCTCATCTTGATTGGGCTGGTTACAGCGTTGATGTGTCCGCTGTTGCTCACGCTTGTCCCGCTTTGTTTGTTCAATCGAAGCGTTCCGTCAATTTAACATGTTCGGCTTGGCCGGTTCCCGGTTTGTTGCTTCAATCGACAGTTTGGTAGCCCATGACCTTTCCCAATTGTTCTACCACACATATGATTTTACCAGTTCTATTGGAATGTACATCAGCCCTTCCTGTTTTTCAATTTGTGTTTGAAAAGGGAAAGAACGGAATTTGTACTTCGTTGAGACATTATTTCGTCGAGTGTCATTATTTAGATCGATTGGGAATGTAATTTCCATGGTGATGCCTTCAACGGTGATCGGTTGAAAGTTGAATACCTGAAGATAATTTGGTAAAATCTGATACAATTAGTAACCGTGATTTTTTTTTATTACCCTGCAGTTATTGTGCTCCATCTGTTAAACTTCGCTTTAGGCACAGTACTCTATTTAGGACAGGATTGCGCAGGCTTGTCATGACTCCGTTCGTTAAAGTTCATTATGCGAAAATGTTTGTAAGGTCCACCTTGTACAGTTGTAGCTCATCCATAAATGTTCGCTGTAATATTGTGTTGATGATTGCATGAAAAATGTGTTCGCTAACTTCTGCTCAACTGTTCGTACATTGCCCGCTTTGGAATATCATTTCTCGTAATGTTGTTTTTCTATTTGTCAATACAATTTATTTAATAGGAATAAAATACTTTTTCACCAAAAATATCTTCTTGGTTCTTAAGTCTTTCTTCAGATCAACTCGTACAGTGAACAAATGCGTAAGAGAAGATTTATGTTCCGTATTACCAGAATGCTTGAAAGAAATGGTCTACAAAAGATAAGCTAGTGATAGTTTCTTCTCCGCAACACTGTTCAGAATGGACCCAGACCAACAATGAGCTATGAAAAAGTGTTTTTACACCTTTTTATGAATCTGGGTGTGCTGTGACAGTCAATGACCATGCACAGACAACAAAAGTAAACTGGGTTGGCAAAAAGTTGTATGAAGAGTAAAAAGTAGCCATCATGATGTTGCGTTGCAAGCTAAGTTGCCATACGAAAATGCGAAAAAATGATGCACATGTATTATTAGTGTTCTAAGGCAGAGATGCACACAGACAATGTTCTCACTGCTCCACTGAAGCACAAAGTTTCAAGATCCTGATTATTCCTAGCTAATTTTTCCGTCCATCATTCCTCCCTAATTTTTACGAGAGGTTCGTAAATTTGTCTCATTAATTTATTGCAGCTACTTCGTCCCAGCATTTGGAGGAAGTGCGGAGCGAGTTCAAGGGCATGAACCATGTGATATCCCAGGCCCACAACCTGTTGACCAAGTACGGACGCCGTGAGTTCACGGATAAGCTGCTCATATTCGCCGCTTTTGCATTCTTTGTAGCTTGCGTGCTGTACGTGATTCAGAAGCGGCTATTTTGACCTTCACGTGAAAATATCCGCCGGAAGTGCCCGTGATGATAAAGTGATAAATCGTGCTTTTCAGTGATCATTCGCGGGAAATATGGTTTATACGATGCTAGAAGGTTGTGAAAGACAGTTTTGAAAGCAAATTTTGGTCACTTTCTGCGTCATCCTGGAGACCTTGCGATTATTCTGACGATTCGCGCACCTGGCATCCGATTTTTGAATTCGTCTTTTTTTTATCCGTGAGTCGATAGTTTTCTTTTTAAATCCCGACTTACCTTCGATCACGTGAAGTTCTGCGTGAGAATCTTTGGTTCTTATCTGAAATCGAAGTGCTTGCGCTCTCACGTCTTCTGCGAAGTCCCAGCGAGATTTTCTTGGTGATCCCAGGAGGTAATCCTCACTTCGGTGCTTATGGTTATTTGTCCGTTTTTATATTTTTCTCTGAACCGATTGCAAAGATTTACTTGCTTTTCTAGTAGCTGCGCTGTTACATTGCGACCCTTCGTTTCACCTGTCATTCTCGAGTAGCCTAACTCTGAACCAACTCAAGTACAGGATCTAAAACGATCGAACTACATTAATATCTCACCAAACATAAATAAAATAATAAACTGAGTCATCTCAAACCGTATCCCTCGGATCTGAGCGTGTCCGCGAAAGTTTGCTGCTGGTCAACACGGAAATTTTTGGCTCAGGGAGCAAATATTTGGCGAACGAAGAGCTGATCCGTGTATTGAAAAGTCTGAGAAAAACTCCGATGTAAACGAGCAAATCTGATATTGCTCAACGGGATACTATCAAAAATCAATCGCTTGAAAATTTTCCAGAGCTTCCGCCCCGACGTACTAATTTAATTGTACACTGTACCGAATAGAGCCCCAAATATTTTTCCGTAACATTTGCACTCTTTCCGTGGTTTTCTGCTCCGGTTAATCCGCTGACATGAAAACGTGATAGTTACGAAGGCTCTACGAGTGATCGCGTGTGTGTCACGGTCGGCTGGGCCACAACCGTTCGCACGGCAGATGTCGTTTGGAGCTTTGTTCCGAATGTTTTTTGTTTGTTGCCTGCTGTGAACACATTCGTTGTATTATTCTTCGTCGGAGTTGCACTGGGGTAATATTACGTGTTTTTTTCGTAACTTGAGAGTAGTTTTCGAACGTGTCGCTGAATATACGATGGCAATGGTCGTGTTCTCCCTTGAGGTTTCCTTCGTGTCCGGTGCTTTGGGTTCTGAAAGTGGAATTGTTGCTGTTCCGATGCGTCTACGAATGGGATATTTATTTTTCAAGTGTGGAAAAGTGAAAATAAATGTTAGGCAAGGAAATATGGTGAGAGGTGGAAAATTTGTTGGATACTAGAGATGGGTGGCAACTTTTTTTTTATTATCTGTTCTTTGATACGATTACAAATTCGAATTTTCTTGCTACCAAGTCTCGATGTGGAACTTCTTGTCGCATATCAGAACGTTATTATTCCAGATTTTCTTATCGCGACTTCGTTGCGCAGTGGGAATGTGATGCCGCACGTTTTAGGAATTATTGTTTTTATTTTATTTCGGAATATCCGAGTGCGTTCGTGGAAAGCAGCATTTCCTAGTTTTCGCACTGTGAGTTTTGAACTGTTCTTTGGAAGCTTCTGTTTTGTATGCCCTGACGGGTTGTTTGGAATTCTTTTTTTTTTTTTTTTTTTTTTTTGAATGAACTATCTATTCCTCTGAACAACATCCTGGTGAAATTGAAGATTGTTGAATTTTTGAGCGTGCTGTATGTGTGTATTTTTACAGGAGGGGTGTGGATACTTGAACGGTTAATTCGATAGGTGTCTGGTTCTGCGTCTTCGTTCATCTTTTTTTAATCCTGAAAATCCCATGCTGTTCTTCAATTGCATGACAATTTTTCTGGAACCTTCGAGTGTTCCATGGTTTGTGTTTGTGTTGAACCTCGAACTTCGGAAAAATTTGCATGATTTCTTGACTAGTAACCATGTGAGTCTTCCAACTACATTCTGAAATAATGCACTCACCTTCCGGTTTCAAGGGTTTCTAAGGACCAACGGTAGTCGTTGGTAGGGGAATAAAAACATTTTTTAGGGAGAGTTGTGGTTATGGGATTTCATATTAACGTCTTTGTTGGGTTCATGGTGTGGTTGTTATCGCAGGTTCGCCTCTCCCGTGAGGCCAAACACCTTTTTTGTTTGGCCCGATGGACCGGCGCCGGTTGCCTGGTCCATCGGCGGTTCTCCGTTGGGCCAAGCAGTCCGTTGTTCGACGGTTGCGGCGGTTCATTCCCCTCATTAGCGCCGTGCCTTTTCTCGCGTTAATTGTCTTCATGCTTGCCCGCTCCGACTATGATCCGGGTACTGCGAGGTGAGTTGAAATCGGATTGGGACTGTTGATATCGTGTTTCCTTAAAGATAAGCCCTAGTTCTAGTCGTTTGGGCACTTGCCTTTTGTTGAATATTGTATTTTAGCGTTCTGTTGAGAGTTTCCAATATATCTTTACGTTGAAAAAGCGTTTTTGAAAGTGTATTGCCGTCAAACTTACTCAAGTCGAATTTCAAGGGACAAGCAAAAAATTCGAATTAGGAAAAGAAACTTTTTCGGTGGGCGGAAGAAAGAAGAATTACAGTGAATCTTAATTGGTGATATTCTATTCTTCATATTGCATTTTGAATTAGTTGACTGGATACTGGACCTAGAGACAAGGTAGTATTGTATTTGCTATATTATGTCTTTCACTTCCTTTCAAAACACATCTAGTTGCATTTCTTATTGCTTTTCTCATTCCTGTGTCAATAGAGTTAAAGCCAGAAGGCCTCCAAAACTTTGAAGGGCAGTATGAAGATTTGAAAGTGAAAGGCTTTGAGTCGATAAGATGATGAATGCATTGTTTCTAATGGAATTCAGCTTGAAACCATTTTGAGCGGTACTGTGTTTGACTTGATGAGGTTCGAGTTTCACTGAGGTTCAACTGTATGAGAGAATGTTGGTGTCACGCTATTGAGTGATGTCAAACATTACTGTATTTCCATCCGCCTCCTTGAATTAGCCTCATCTAAGAGAAACCCCGTGATCACTTCCTGGTATGAGTAAGAAAAGCTGCGGGGAGTGCCTGATCCAGTGCGTTTTCCTCTTACATTATTATCTTATTTTACTCTTATCTCTAGCTGGCCAAGATTATTTTGCCACTGATCTGCCCTGGAGACGCCTCAAAACTAAACACTCAAAGCATCGTGGTCATAAATAATCAATTTGTGTTCTTTTCGCCCGATTACAGATTCACTGAGTGTGGGCGTCGATTCATTTTTGTAGAATTAAAGTTTCAGGCCTGACTTTTATTCGGGAATCGTGGCGGCTTCGATTTGGTTTCCCGCTGCAGAATCTCTGTTAATTTACCTGCTGAAGGGTGTGTCACAGAAGTGACCTACCTATGGAAATAGTGTAAGCAAGAATATTTAGGGGGAGGATTTTTTCTTTTCAACTGCCAAGAAGTTTGTCACCGTAGGCGCATGTATTCTATGTGAATCAAAACATTTAACCATCCGTTACCAGCGGGCATCTGAAAAAAAGTATTCATTTCATTCATTCTCCTTATCATATAGTAATGCCAGATTAACGTATTCCAATTCTAGCTTTTTTTATTTTCTAAAAGAAGAAAATATGAGTTTTGAAATCATGGGCTAAATCCCTGAGAACCTTGAGGTATTCGTGCGTTTATTGCATCGGAAGCGAATAATTTGTCTGTTCTGATGATTCATGCCGGAAATGATCCTGATCTTGGTGCAAAACGCTTTTTGTTATGATTTAAAAACGTTCTGTTGAACTCAATTAATATAATTATAGAACCCGGAATTGGTACATTACACCGTATCATTTCTGAAACTGGTGAGGAAAGCTGAACTACTGCGGTGAAATGTTGACGCCTGATGGGGTGTCCCTTTTTTTCAGCCTTCCGGAAATATGCCAAACCCCGCCGAAGATGCAACGACTGCAGCAGTCATTCCCATATGCTGTCCCGCCGGAGTTAGAGAAGTTTTTGTTGCCGGACCACAACACCAGTGTCCCTGTATTCAACAGCAGCAACAGCACGGTTCCATTCCGACAGTGGAGTGTGAGTGAAGTGAGTGATCTAGTGCGGCTGTCGAATGCGGCCCAAGTGATCCATAACGAAGACGCGTTCGGGCCGGTGGACAACGCAACGTTGGTGATCGTAGTGCAAGTGCATTCCCGGGTCGAGTACCTGCGTCATTTGGTGGTGAGCCTGGCACAGGCGCAGGGCATCGAAGACGCCCTCGTCATCTTTAGCCATGATCTCTTTGACGCCGAAATCAACGAGCTGGTTGGCAGGATCGACTTTTGTCGCTTCGCGCAAATCTTCTTCCCGTTCTCCATCCAACTGCATCCGGACGAGTTCCCGGGCCAGGATCCCAGAGACTGTCCTCCACTTTTGAAGCGTTCGGAGTTAGTTCTTCTGACACATTTATTTATTCTTAATTACATCCAGTTTGAATTAATTAATCGCACGAAGTTATGGGGACCTGATTTGCGGATAAATTGATACCGTACTCAGTTCACGGATTTTTCGCATTGCGAATTTGTTCCCCCGACAGACTCGCGCTGCCACGATTTTTTATTCCCTGGAGAATATATCCTATTTTGAGTGACGATTTCTGAGAAAAGGATCAACCTTGACGACGATAAAGAGTTGATCGTTCAAATGTAGTTTGTGGCTTCATTTCTTTAGCTTCGGTGATGCTCTTGATTGAGTTTAGCTGTTTTATTTGTTTGGGTATCTCCTCTTGGAAGAAGGAAATATAGTACTGTACTGTAAAAAGAAGAAAAAAACCTAACTCTACGATTCAAATTACATATAATTATAATTATAGAAAAGAGTTAATATTTCTGTTCATTTGAAATGGTTATTTTTGTAGTTATCTGGACAAATACCATGTTCTTATAAGTCCTCGAATTTGTTTTATTTAATGAAGTTTACCGAAGAAAGACAAAAAAAACTGGTTGGAAACGAGAAGAAACTGAAATTCAATCGGCTGAAAAATTTCGAAAAGGCTCTGGTCTAAGATATAGAACAGATTAGCTAAAAAAAATCATACTGTAGCTTTGCATTCCTCGGCTAGTATTGTGCCTGTAGTATTTTTTTTTCTCGGCGGTCTGGGGAAAACTAGTCTTCCGGTTGGACTTTTTAAAACCGGTTCAGTATCGTAAACGGGGAACAGTTGAAGCCTGTTGATTGAAGCACCGCCTGGCCAAAAAAAAAAGAAAGGTGCATTCGAGCGTTATTTAGGGTTGGCTCAGTAAAAGTAGCGGGATAATAAATCCTGATGATTTATAAGATTCATTTTCCTTGAATATGCATTATTTCGATTTATTTACTCACCTATACAATTCCCATTTCAATAGTTCGGAAGTTTCGAAAGGTCCGAAGCCATCAACAGGGATACTCGTCTGAACTATTTCGCGAGTAAACTTGCCTATCGCTGGCGACTGACTTCTCTGTCTCAACCTGGACTATCGTGCGCTGAGTTCAAGATGTAGTCCATTTGCGAAAATTTTGAAAAATACTAAACTTACTTTATACATCCACTCCACGAATTGTTTTGTCGTCTTTCGTAAATTAATTTAGTCACCTTCGGAAATTGTTGAAGCCTACCGGATGCTTCTGCGGGATTACATTTTATTACCTTGAAATAGTGAACTGAAGCGATAGTTCGATCGGAACTTCACTTCGCTTACGTTTACGTTGGTCTTGGGTTTCTGTGTAATGGACATTCATTTTTACTCAGATTACAGCTTCACCAGTGCATATTTATTTCGGATACACCGTCGGAAAATGGCAATGCAACTTGAATTCTCAATTTTATCCTGTGACCATTTCAGGGCCGAGAAACTGGGTTGCAGAAACGCGCAGTGGCCGGACAAGTATGGCCATTACCGTCAGGCAGATTTGTCGCAAATTAAGCATCATTGGTGGTGGAAAGCATGGTATTTATTTGAAGGAGGATTTAAGGCATTGGAAGGTTAGTTCTCAATTTTGGATTCCCTTTTACAGTATTTTGAAAATTCGTCCGAGTGTTTCATCCATTTACTAGTTCTTCCCAGTCGCGAAATGGAAGTTCAGAAAGCCGTTTTGTTGTTCTAACGTTATACATGATCGATTTCCTTCGGCGTAGGCTTTACAGGGGACTTGATATTTTTGGAAGAAGATCACTGGGTTGTCAAGGACTTATTGCATACATACCGTCTGCTCAAGCAGGAAAGCAAGATGCACTGTCCGGAATGCGCTATTATTAGTTTGGGAAATCAAGTGAAAAACCAGGATCGTGCTGGAAATCAGGTAAATTTGATCTACTGTTTTTAACGGATGAATATTACTGATGGAGTACTGTTGGCAAGATTTAGTGAATTATTGGTCGGTCGCAGTGAAATTTTGTAATCTTCCTATTAGAGATAGTGATAATGAAGCGCCAAATTTTGCATTTTATTTCCGTACATTTTAGAGGATAAATATTTTTGCGAGTTATTGTCTACGCCTGTAGCAAACTTAATGCAGTACCGTATGTTGTTCAAAAAATTTGTTTGTCTTCATGATTGGCACGAAAGTAGTTTTTCGAAAAATCTGGTTGCTAACGGAACGAAAGAAATAATGATTCTTGCTCAGAGCCACGCGATTAATAATGCTTGCGAGCTTCTATACCAATTCAAACTATTTTACTGTCAATTTATTTCCTTAAAACTCGAAATCAATGGTTTTTCCTAATGACTTATGTGTATCTCGGGAAATTCTGAGTAATAAGCTCTGATGAATTTTTAAACATGCTTGTTCACTTTCATGAGGGTGTACGAGAAGTCGGTGCAGGGAGAGAAAAACTAATTTCGTATAAATTTCCTTGCAGTCTCAATAAAAATGATGTTCAATTGTGGGTTTGTGTCTCATAAAGTCAGAGTTGCATATCCTATTGAACCTGAGTCATCCAATGTCCATCTGCTGATGAATTCCTCTGTTTGTGTGTAAATACTGCAATGTGCCAGCATGAAAATCGGAAAAATAATCGGGTTCTGGAAAAAAGCGTGTGAATGCATTTCTTTTGCTTCGAAACGAATGATTTTGTTGTCATCCCATCTCGCCTCATTCATCACTAATTTGATGAACATTAGCATACGGTACTTCCACTCGAGGTTTGAAGCAAACCACACATGCTCATTTCTTCGCTGACTTCTTGGAAACCCAGATTTCCTTTTTGGACGATAATGAAAAATGCGCTTGCTATTGAAATTCTAATACTGTAGCTAACGTAGTTCTGCGATTGAATTTTACCAATTTTCTATGAAGCTGTGCGAGGCTGTTGATAATCAAGCATTCCTTGAAAATTTGAAAGCTCGGTATCGGCTTGGTGTTTAAGCGGCGGTTGATTCTATGGAACTGCGGTATCTCGACTATTTATTCTCCATCAGTTCAACTGGTTTGTTGAGAGTTCAGACTAACACATCTAACGGTAATTTTCTTCAGTAAGTAGCGCATAACGAAGATCCTGAAATAACATAACAGTAGCGCAGACGAAGAACCTCAAATATGGTTCTTCGAGATATTGTTGAAAAATATTTTTTCTTCCTACGCTCCAAATCTCGTTTGAGTTTGTCCAAACCGATCCGAAAAATGCACTGCATAGGTGTGAACAGTAATGATCGAAGAACGATTTCATATCCACATCATGGCTTAAAACCTAATGATTGTGTCCTGTTTTAGAACACAAAGTTCAAGTCAGAATTTGATAATGATCCTTTCACGCCACGGTTGCTATAAGTTTTAAAAGTTCTGATGTGGAGATAGAATTTACAGTACATTACTGTGTGTGGGGTTTTTTCATTTTGATTATGCTTAAGGGATTCATCAAAAGTTGAGGAACTATGCGCCTCATTGTACTTTTCAGCATTATATTTAATCCGTGCTCTTACATGAATTTGTTGAGAACTCGCGCTTGATATATGATTGTACAGTACTGTACGTTTAAATTTCTCGTCGTAGCGTTCAAGCAGTGGTTGGTGCTTTTCTTTGGTTGGGGTGGAAGCTCTCAGGAAAGTGTACAGATGAGAATTACTAATCAATGGTGTTGGTACTCCTGTTGTGTCTCGTCTCGCATGTCATTTTATCCGTGACTGATTCGGATGGCGTGAAGGTGGAGATAACTCAGTGGATCTCGTCCAAGCACAACATAGGGATGGCCTTTGGGCGAAAAACGTGGAACTCGGTGAAAGGCTGTGCGAAGCAGTTTTGTCTTTTCGACGACTACAACTGGGACTGGTCGCTCATGTACATTGGGATGACGTGTACTCGTCCCAATCTCCTCACCCTCAATCTGAAGTCTTCCCGCGTTTTCCATGTCGGGGAATGGTAATCCTATCTTCGCATCCTGTCCGAGTTCACCCTTCCATCTGTAATGTTGCATTCCTCCCGCTTTTCTCCCTGTCCATGTCTTTGTGAATCATCAGTTGCCTGATTTTCATTCCATTTTGAAGAAAATTATTGCCATCGACCTCCGTTTTCCCTTCCAAAGGCAGTAATGTATTATGCTATGAGCAAGAATGTACTCCGTTTATAATTCAGCATCTATTACAGTAAAATCTTTAGCAACAGATTTTTGGGGACTTCAGAAAAAGGTTGTCGTTTGGAATACAGTGATTTGGTATGAAGAGATTTTCAAATCAAGAAAACCCCAACATGTTCGTGAAAACATTTTTTGTGCTGAAATGAGTAAAAATTTTATTATACTAAAATTGTTTTGGGGAAGAGATTTTACTTCAAACATTTTTTTAATAAAACCCTTACAGGATAAATCACCGAAGTAGGATTTCAATTAATTTGGTACCATGCACATTTGTTCTAGATGTTCACCCAATTTTTTCTTGGGGAAAATCAAGGAATTTTTCAATCGGAACCCATGAAAAATCTTCATTTAAATAAGCCTCGCTACGCTGTTTCTCTGACGCAATTTTAGGGTGAAAAAGTGTGCGTGGTGCGTGAGTGAATATAGTAAACCTTCGACCTAATTTCGAAATTTTCGACCTTTTATGACAATGAGGATTTTACTTCGCAAATTTTGGTAAATGCATTATTTGTAGGAAGAATACAGAGCAAGAGCTGGCATATATTTATTGGGAAAGTAATGAAGGTCCATCCTGGCGCAATATCACGAAGTACAGTGGTCCAAATTTGATGCATTCTTATCACTGTCGTGGTAAACTCCAGAATCCTGACTTTCAAATTTTCCTGAAGACGAATTCGTGTTTTCAGCTTTCTGCCCTTCTGTTGTGTCAGGAGTTGATCTCAGTCAATTGCCTTTTGACGTTTTTCTGATCGCATGCTGCATGTTTTTTTGTCTTCTTGCGGAACTGGAAATCTCTGTTGTTAACCCCGTTTTGTGTTGGAAATTTATTTTAAACTTACAGTATTTTATTCTGACGCCTACAATATTTGATTTCAAAAGCTTCAAAACCATGTTCGAATTGCGCTGCATACTTGCTTGCGTTATAAATTACTGAATACGATATTGTTGTATTTAGCACAAGGATAAGTCGGAATTACTGCCAGGGATGCATCTCCGGAACGCATGCCTTTAAAAGTGTATACAGTATGTTTCTAATGTATCACATTGATCTGTGATATTTTCTGTTCGTTCTGTGTGGTACCTACCGTTGGGTTTTGGCCATATATTTGTAGTGGCTTCCATGAGAAATCTTTTGATGATGCCAACAGAATTTGTTGACTGTTCTACTTCGAATTTTTAACTCATGGTGTATCCTGCGTGGAAAGGAATACAGTAATGTGCTATTGACTCCATTAGCATTCTCGTTTTCCTGGCGGTCATGTATCCAAAGTATCGGATTGAAACTTTTTCTGATTTAAATAATCAGCAGTGGTCAATGTGTACCCGTTCATGTAAATTTTAAATTCGAGTTTTTGAACGTCTGCGATTTTGGATCACGGGTTCCCAGTTTCTGTTGCATGGCCATTTTGAACTCATGGTATGAATGAGTCATTGTGATTTACACTTCCATGTAGCGTAACCGCTGTTTGTCTGGCTCTGACAACAATATTTGAAATCCTGGCGATGTGACTAAAACCTTTTTCACAACCTTGAAATTTTAAAACAGTTTATTATTATTTTTTTGTGTGTCAGTGCCTTTAAAATTCCGCTTCTTCGTACTCATGCTTTATGAAAAATTAACTCCGAAACCGAGTTATCCTGCCTCATTGATTATTTAAATTTTGGGGAATTTTGAAACGAAACGCTTTTTTATCGGAAAGATTTCTTTAATTATCCGGAGCATCAGCACCCCTTGGCATCTGTGGAAATAATGAGGTCCAGTCATAATTGTTATTTTCTCCTGTGAATGACGTTTCCCGGGTTTATGACATTCTTGCTTCAGCGGGATCCACCACAAGAAAGCATCCTGCGACGTGGGACCAGTGTTGAAGCTGGTCAACGAACAAGTTCGGCAGTACGCGAACTTGTTTCCGGAATCGCTCAAGTTCCGTCGCGCGACTTACAAGGTCAAGGCGCCCAAGGGCAACGGCGGTTGGGGCGACTACCGGGATCGCGCTTTGTGCCTCAATCTCACTGCCGGCATGTGGACTTGATCCTGCTCGATTCGCGACAAGTCATCTTGTGGTATTGGATCCATGGAAGTATTTGTGCCGAATTTTTTTGTTTTCTTCGTGAATCATGGCAGTGTTTCCTCTTCGATTCTTTTTTTCCCTAATTTCGATACGTTGGAAAAGTCGGAAGTTCTCTGTGCATTTAAAGTCAATCTAGTCTTACCAGGCCTGTATAATCGCTGCTCTGACTCGTTCAGACGTGCGAGACGAAGTTGGCCATGGCGAAATATACATCACTGAGATGAGTTTGTAGCTTGCAGTCATGAATTCGATTTTATCATGATTATTTTTTTACACTTTTAATCTGGGCTATCGTATGAAGTTTCATTTCTGTCGGGAAACGTCGAGCCAAATTTTTCTTGAAAATGCTCACATACATATGGCATCAAGGATGATCTCGGGTTATTGTGTGGCAGGGTGAGGGTGGTGGATCGGCGAGAGACAATCGTTGAAACGTGGTTACCATTTTCAAATCCGTACCCTGACTCCCTGAGACTTGGACAACTACCTCGAACTTGAAGTTCATATTATTTCCCTGAAGGCGTATTACTTGGGCTTATTTAGGTTCTTCAGGAAATCGATGTGCACCGGGAATGGTTGGATTAAACTTTTAAAGATATGAATTCCTGTATATTGAAGTTTCCATTTGAGAAATGCTGGAAATATCCCTCAGATTCGGACGACCTGTTGTCATTGATGATTCATCAATCTTTTCTTTATTTTCAAAATAAAATTGTCTCACTCAGATGAACAAGACATTCATGAAAAAAGAACTTGGACGCGCGTTTATCTTATCCATCAATGATACAGTTCATACTCGAGCGGGTGTAAAAACGCATTTGATTATCACCAGGAATTCATTGAAATTTCCGGAAATTCATCAGCAGTCGCACTCGGTTCCAGAAGGGAAGGGGGATGACCGGAAGCGTATTTGTTACGGCTTTCAGAGGGAATTCCCGTCCATTTATAATTATTACCGATTTTGGTCGTTGGAAAATTTTGTGATTGTGGTAGGCATCGTTCTGTTTGAAGTTTGTCATTTGTTTGTCGAGATTAATGCCTTCAATTGAATCTTCGGTTCTGCAAATTTACTTTATTTGTGACGGATATTTAATGTCTACCGCAGGTGGTGTTATTTAATAGGATATTCGTAAACTGTGTTCGCTATCAACAGTTGCTGGAGTGAACTATTGAAGTTATGAGTATCTTCCTAGTTCCAAATGTTCAGAACTTTCCAGTCAATACTGTATCTCTTTCTTTCAGCAGGTACAAAACTGAACACTTTGCCTGTCACACGCTTCGTTAATTTTTAAAAGTTTTCTCGCCTTATTCAGTTCATGGGAAAGAACCGTTGTGAGGACGTATGTTTTTTCGAAAGATTTTAAAAAATGTTCCGCGCTGTCCGATTGGCGATCACCGCGGTCTTCTACTTTATTTACGTTCTTGCTAATTCCGTGATGAAAGTTGTTGGCACTGATGGATTTTTCCGTATATCCTGCCAGTGCAGTTATGATTCTATGAACATGTCATGGGCATTATTTTGTTATAGCATTTTCTAATAGTGGTCATGAAGGGGGGAGGGAAAACTATTTATGGACCCCTTTTTCTGCTGTATCTGTTGTCGATGAGGAAATGCTGCCTTGAGTCACGATGATGGTTGATTTTGTGGATTCAGACGCCAAAGTTCTGTGCTATTATCCAGCGTTCGTATACACCTGTGCTGATGCCGCTTTTGGTGAAATATTTTGCCGCTAAGCACCTTGTTTTTTTTCGTCTTTTTTATTTATTTTTTGTGCTGAAACTGCTGTGGGTGCCGTGACTTTGTGACGCCGCGTTGGAGAATTATTCCGTGTTGCTCGCCTAGGTTTGGTGTATGAAGTCATGAAACGATTGTGAAAAACTTGATTCTTCTTCGTGCGTTTTATTGAAAGCGTTTTTCACATCGAGATTGCGCGTTTCGTAATATTTTCGCTTATCTTCCTATCTACCAGCAGTCAACACCGTAAACATTGGGATTTGATGCGGGTACGATGATTCCCATGGAACTCCAACTTTCCTGTCCTACATGTGACCAGATGTTTTCCCTTCTAATATCGAATGCATTATCGAATACTGTATTGATTACTGTATATAAATAGTTCGACTGGTTTTCGAAAAATAGCCACAAGCTAGTGAATTGTTCGCATGGAGTCTCGTGAACGTTCCCCTGCACTTTTCATTGGTCTCATTGATGAGTGAGGAAAATTACAGTGCAGAACGGTTTTTAATTCACCGCCGCTCGCTTCCATGCCCCTCTGCTAGGGGTAATAACTTCCACTCCCTTTTCCAAAACCATCAATGAGGGACTTTGATGGATTATACTTGTCAAATTAGAAATTACATGTTGAAATTTCCATGTGCCCAGAATGTTTTATTAGTGTTTGATGGGGAAGTATATATAGCAGTGATGAAAACAAAGCTAAAGAAAAGCCTCACATCCAGAGGATTCTGTCGCCTGACAGGTATCCTCTGGTTCTGAAGCTTTTTGAAAATGATTTTTCTGTTTTTAATGCTGCAAGTAAAATTTAATTTGACTTGTGTAACATTTGAACTAAGTAAAAATTTCTTTAAATTGTCTCTGTCTATATCGCTTCTTCCTGGAGCCAAATTATCACCTCTCTCATTGATTGAGATCAAACCATGGTTCACCCCCAGTTCCTCTATTGGGACCTTTTTCAAAAATGTTTGATGATTTTAAAGTGATTCCTATGATTTTCTGATCAATATATTTCCTTGCTTTTCTGTGCTTTTGTATTAATTTGTCTTTTTCATTAGTCAATCAGATATGCTATTTCTTTCACTATAGACAATGAACTTTGTATACTTCCTCAAATCAATATAACGCTAATCATGTGGAAGAAGAAATTGATGGAGGCAGATCCATGCTGAGGGATTTTACAGATGTATAACTTTTTAAAAGAATTTTCATCACTTGCAGAGAAACATAGAATCCGCTTTTGGTGATGAATGTGAAACAAATGACTCTTCGTTCTGCTAACAGTTTTGAGATATTGTTTGAAATACAGAAAAATTTACTGGAAGAAAATAAAAAAATTACCAGCTGACTTTGTAAACATTTTCAAGTCTGTAAGTTTGTCGTTTTTGCAGTTATACAAAGATCTGCACAAAAATAATTCACTTGTCAACAGTTTTTGCACAAATTTGTAACACAATTCTCACAAATATTCTGAAAATTTTGGGGAAATTAATGAACACCAAAAACTATTTGACTGTGGGATAAAAAAAAGCATGGTTCCAGTGAACCAAGAAGAGGAAAGTAAATAGTTCCGTCAAAAAAGAGCATATCAATAGATTTGCTGAAATGAAAAAATTAAAGCAAGAGATTTCACGTAGTAAAATGTCAAAAGACAGGAATTTGAATACAAGTATACCGAGATGGAATATTTGCAATTACAGATTTCACCATGAATTTCAGCCTCAAACTCAAATATTGGAATTTTTCCCAAGAAGAAGTTTGCTAACTGATTTATGGTATTTGTGAAACAAGGGATTTTTCTTGCAGGCCAAAAGTTTGTCAACCATCAAGGGGTTTGTTAACTGAAACTCCACTGTAAACAGTACTATTTATTTGAAATATAAACTTATCTATTCATTTGAAGGAAACAATTTTTATGATGTATAGTTGTTTACCATGTCATTTTTCCTAAGAAGTCTCCCTGATATTCAATGTTTGCGAAATCATTGCAGATGAAATCACTCATAGTATATAATGGCTTTGAAAGAGGGTTGCACAAAGCTGGTGGAGTAGCCTGAAAGAGAAGCCCCATGTTGAGTGCATGGCTCTTTGTGTGGAAGTTGTGTTGAAATGGGGCATCACCATGCAGTAAGGGATCCCTATTGGGACCCTTAAGAGCGACACCTACCTATTTTTATCGGAAGTGCCTACACCCGAAGTATCATCCCACCCAGGCTTAGCCAGGAAGGAGATCACTATCACATTCGGAGGAGAGGCGAGCTTATCCAGTGCAGACGGAAATCATTCGGTTTTTGACTCTTGAATTTTATGAGTGACAAGATTGAGTTTGTGTTTGTGTATTTCGGGAGTCTCTGGACTTGAGAGTTGGACGGAATATATCCTCTCTGTTGTACGTGACACTGGCCGAGGATTCCTTTATCAAACCTTACTGGGGGTTCGTCCGGTTAAACCTTGATCGAGTCAGTGTCACTGAGATGACCCGAAATACCGAGAATTCACGTGCGGCGGCACAACCATACGTGCCACCTGTTCCAGTCAACGATCCGCCTGCAGAGGAAGCTCCCGCAGCTCCAGCCCCTGCCGGGTCACCCACAGAACAGGCCCCAGCCCGCATCCCGTTGTTGCAGCGGCCCTCAGCACCACAGGCTCCCGCATCTTCTTGCGGCCAGTGGGAGGCTATCCCGCTACCAACCCTCCAGTATCTCACGGAGGCATACCGCCTCGGAACCCCGCTTGGATCGGACCGAGAACACTACGTCGCCTTGCTGGAGAACAACAGGATTCCCCCTACGATCGCCCACGGATGGATTCCGCCACCGGGATGGCACCTGCGTCCTCTCGACTTGCAGATCGCCCCTCGGTCAGCAGCTCTGCGCCAGGAGATCGCCGTCGCGGGACCCCTTCCAGTTCATCCGGAGATCGCCGTCGCGGGACCCGTTTCAGCACTCGTGGCACATCCCCCGCCCTGCTATCGTTACCCAGGGGAACCGCAGCTGTCGGATTTGCCACGACAACGCGACAACGAAACATTCGAGGACTACGCGGACCAGCTTCGACGGATGCCGGCCGTGAACAACGTCTCAGCGGACATGAAGGTATGGGCGCTCCTAAATAAGACCCAACCTTTAGTCCGGGAAACGGCATCGATTTTATACGGGAGAGGCATCGTCACATTCGAAGACCTCGTCGCCGCTATCACCGTCTCGCACCCCACGCCACACCTGGATCGACTGGACCGGTTTCGACAACTACGCCCTCAAAACGGAGAGAGCTTCGTCAGCTTCGGAGGAAGGTTAGAGAATCTTTTCAACTCTTTTCTTACACCTCCCGGACAACCGGTCACAATCGACCTCGTGCGACATAAAATGCTGATCGATCAGTTAATCGCGTCATCAGCAACGGGTCTCCAGGACGAATTACGAAAAAAGTGGATTGACAACCGCGACATGACCTGGCAGGAAGCCATCGCTGAAGCGGAACGATATCGCTTGCATCATCATGCAACGTCGCGGACTGGGACCGGTTCGAAACCGGCCTCGAAGAATTCTAACCATCCACGTCCTCAAAGACAATGGTGCGAGGGGCATCAAGCCCACGTGCGCCATTCTCCACAGGACTGCCGGATCTTGTTAAGGCAACAGGGTCGGCAACCGGTTGCAGCGGAAGCCACAGCAGCGGGAACCGCTTCTACTAATCCTCCTAATTTACCGGCTAATAATCGAACGCCCGCGGGAAATGTATTTTATTGTTTTAATTGTCATGCGCCCGGGCACATAGGAAGAAATTGTCCGCTATCGTTACAGGGAAACGCGCGTCCGTCACAGTGAACGCGGCTCACTGTGCTGCTACGGATTTAGCCGCACCTCCTCCCATTGTGATTCCTCTTCAGATTGGCGAAGCTTATTACCCGGCACTCATAGATACCGGCGCTTCACACGCCTTCATCGCTCAGCAAGTAGTTCACTCTCTCAACTTAATCCCCCAGCCCTGTTCTATCCAGGTCCAAACGGCTCTACTATCTACCACCGCTAAGGTGGCTCAGCAGGTGATCATCGATTTTATTTTCCGCGGTATGCAGTATTCCCTCCCCTTTTTGATCCTTCCCAACCTTTCGGATCCACCCATCATTCTCGGACGAACGGCTCTCCGCCAGTTCCCTCTGGCACTGACCATCGACGGCGACCGCGCCTTCGTGGGATTCCAGCGGAGCATTCAAAACCGTGCCACCCCAACATTGGCACCGGGGGAGGGGATCGCCTTCATCGACGGTGCTGATCACGAGAGACAGCAAATCAGGACCCTTCTCATGCGACACGCCGACCTTTTCCATCAGTGGTCGGGGCGCAGGGGTTTCTTTCCAGAGCACATGGTCTCTTTAAAAGCCACCAGCGACGAAGTTCCCAACACACGATCCTTTCGGCAATCGGTGGAAATGAATACGCTTTTTTCTTCCTTGGTCGACGAGTACATCGAGGCGGGCATTATTGAGCCCGCATCCTCGCCTTATAATTCCCCCGCTTTTCTGACGCGGAAGAAAAACCCTGATCCCAACGCACCGCCGCATCGGCATTGGCGTTTGGTTGAAAATTACCAGGGAATCAATAACATCTTGTCTGACGATCGATATCCCATGCCAGTCATTCAGGATTTGTTGGACGCATTGGGACGCCAGAATGCTTACTTTTGTAGCGTCGATCTCCACTCTGCTTTTCATCATCTTCCCATTTCTCTTACAGATCGACCCAAAACTGCATTTTGGACCCCTAGGGGCCAAATGCAATACAGGGTTATGCCTTTTGGCTTAAAGAATGGACCGGCGGCATTTCAGCGAGCGGTCAACCACATTCTGAGGGAGCATTTGTTCACTCGTTGCCTTGTTTATATGGATGACATTATCATTTTTGGCCAAACTTTTGAACAGGTGTGTTTTAATCTTGACTTAGTCCTTACTGATTTAGAGAAAGCAGGCGCAGCTGTCGACCTCAAGAAGTCAACCTTTCTCGCGCAAAAGACGGTTTTCCTGGGACACGAGATCGACCGCACAGGGACCAGACCCCTCGAGAAGGACCTGGATGCTGTGCGACGGTTCCCAAAGCCTGAAACGACGCGCCAAATGCAGCGGTTTTTGGGGATGGCTACGTATTTACGAGCCCACCTCCCCATCAATTTTGCCACATCCGAGAAAATTCTCCGGCAGACCATCCCGGCAAAACCCCTCACCAAACTCCTGTGGACTCCGGAGGCCCAGGAGGCCTTTTCTAACCTTAAAACTATTCTAGCAGATTCTGCTCGTCTCGAGAGGATGGATCCGACCAGAGCAACCGAGGTCCATTGCGATGCTTCCGCAACGTCTCTAGGGGCTATTCTGGTACAAATCGACGAAGAGGGACAACCGCGAGTCGTGGAATACGCCAGCAGGACGCTCAACGATACCGAAACTCGCTACACCAACTCGGAACGGGAGCTTCTCGCCATCGTCTGGGCAGTGACGAAAAAGTTTCGTCACTACCTCGAACTCCGCCAGTTCACTGTGTATACGGATCATAAAGCCCTGCTGGGCGAACTAAAAACCACTCGTTTAATTTACCTGCATACTAAACTTGCTCCTTTTCAGCTCAAAATCGTTTACAAACCTGGTCGTCTTTTAAAAGGTCCAGATGCTCTAAGTCGGGTCACCCTCAACGCGGCGGAGATACGCGAGGTTCCCAACGAGCAAGAAAGGATCAGCATTATCGATAGCTATCATCTGGAACAAGGACACGCAGGGTGGAAGAAGATCTACCAAACCCTTCGTCCACGGTACAAATGGCCATCTCTTCGCCAGGACGTATGGAAGCGCATTCAATGCTGCGCAGTGTGTTTCAAGTACAATACCCGTACTACAAAAGTCGGCATCAAACTTGATCCCATCGTTTCAACACACGTCCGAGAACGCCTGACGATGGACTTTTACGGCCCCCTACCTCCCTCTCAGCAAGGAAACCGCTACGCTATCATCATAGTGGACCACTTTAGCAAGTATATGGTGGCAAAACCCGTTTCTGTTGCAGATGCCACCACCGTGATACCCTTTCTCGCAGAGCTATTCCGGCAATTCGGACTCTTCGACTTTGTTCACACTGATTGTGACTCTGTGTTTCGCTCGCGTGCCTTTCGCTGGTTTTTAAGGGACGCTGGGGTCAAACAGCACGTCGCACAGGCCTACCATGCAGAAGGGAACGGCTGTTGCGAACGTGCCATCCGCACCCTTGGTCAGATTCAGGCTAAAGCTGTAGATGGAGACAGCCCGCTCTGGGACCAGTTCCTAGCGCAATCGGTTTTGGCTTACAATAATACCATTCACTCTTCTACAGGTCTCACGCCAGTCGAAGCTTTCTTCCAGCAACCGGTGACTCTGGAGTCCGACAAAAAATTCGGCGTGGAACCACCCCCTATTGACCGTCAATTGGCTGCGATTCCCGAGGTAAACCAAAAGGCCCGCAACGATTTCTGCACGCAAGCTGATCGCAAAAAGTGGCAGCGATTTTACCCCGGAGACCTCGTTGCTATCCGCCCCCGGCTGCCGACCGTGAAACAGCATGCTGCGGATCGTCGTTTTCGGGTACAACAACTTGGACCATTTCTAGTGCTAAGGGACCTTGGCCAAGGAGAATACCACGTCGGCGCAGGACAATTCATCTGCCGCGCTAACGCTTGGGAACTCGTCCCAGCTAGAGGACTTCCTCGCGCCCCGGATCCTGCGTGGCTGACTCTTAAAACCCCGATCTTTCTTCCTTCTCAGGAAGATCCATATCTTTCTACAGATCTCTTGTTCGCCAGTCCTTCGACAGGCTTTTCACCTCAGGCCAATGTCTTCAGGGATCACGACTATCTCCTGTCTAAACCTCCTGACGACACTCGCCCCGACCACAACTATTCTCACCATAGAAAAGCGGGTCTTTAGTCTCTTTCCATCTTATCCTCCTCAGCCCCACTTTTCTCCGGGGGGGGGAGAGTAAGGGATCCCTATTGGGACCCTTAAGAGCGACACCTACCTATTTTTATCGGAAGTGCCTACACCCGAAGTATCATCCCACCCAGGCTTAGCCAGGAAGGAGATCACTATCACATTCGGAGGAGAATACAGTTCAGTACTGTACTGCAAATGCTGTTACAGTACTGTGTATGTCATGAACTTGTGCGCTCTTTGATTCAAAGAGCCCAAATTGGACCTCAATGTCTCTTCACATTAGCACCCAACGTGTGAATAGTAAGGGATCCCTATTGGGACCCTTAAGAGCGACACCTACCTATTTTAATCGGAAGTGCCTACACCCGAAGTATCATCCCACCCAGGCTTAGCCAGGAAGGAGATCACTATCACATTCGGAGGAGAGGCGAGCTTATCCAGTGCAGACGGAAATCATTCGGTTTTTGACTCTTGACGAGGACTGATCTATATTTTTATGAGTGACAAGATTGAGTTTGTGTTTGTGTATTTCGGGAGTCTCTGGACTTGAGAGTTGGACGGAATATATCCTCTCTGTTGTACGTGACACTGGCCGAGGACTCCTTTATCAAACCTTATTAAGCTTAAAGGGCAATGACAATCCTGGCATCCCTTGCGCTGACCAACGTCCGGTCACTACACTCCCGCGATCACCTGATCGCGTCCCATTGGCTCGTTTGAACACGATCTAGAGTTTCGCAAGTAATCGTTTCGCATGTAGATGTCGCAGTAACGTTAAGAGTACATGGCTTCCCGAATGATTTTGCGCTACTTTGATTCTGCCATACTTCAATTGGCAATAGCAAATTAGTAGAGACAGATCAAATTCCTGCTGCTACTTACCTATCTAATATCCCTATACCTGTACAATATTTTTCAAATTTAGAATACAGAAGTTTCTGTTCGTGAAGCCCCAACCAAAGAAGAGGAAAAAGTCAAACGCCATCACATAACTTCTCGGCGAAGAGAGACTTTAGCTGTTCAAACAAGAAATGCGGTAATTGTTGTAGGTACAGGAGACCTTTTGGCTACTATTGACACAGGTAAAGAGAAAAGCAATAAAAAGGTAACTTGATGTGTTTCAAAAGAAAGTGACGGAACATTCGGGCCCACGAATCTTTTCCTCCAATGTTTTGTTTGAGCTGCTGGAGAATGATGTATGCAGCACTTGTACATGTAACCTTAGTCCTTCAGTTTTCCCAATTTTACTCAATTATAATACAGTACT
>CAJPEX010001813.1:0-46828 GCA_905338405.1 Notodromas monacha
CATTTATGCAATATCACGAAGATCGTCGCCCGTGAACACGGAAAAAAGCTCTCAAAGAAGTTCTCAACAACGTACCGAAGTTAATTTTTAACAACGTTGTTGTGCAGTTTTTAAATGCACAGTAGGTTATTTTTTCCAAACATTTCTGCCAGAAAGCAGTTTTGAACAATAAACGTGCTAAAATAAATGAACAAAAAAACATGCTGAATGCCTTGAAGGGGTTTTCGAAACCAGAGAAAAACTTCAGCTTATATTTTTGAAATTTTCATTTCAAAATTGCTGGCTTCGTCACGATGCATTTTCAGTACAGTAACTCAAAGAATGGACGAGTGGAATAGTTTTTTTTTTTTCGAAAGACATTCCCTACCACAAAGTTTTCCTTCGGATCATGGAGCTGCTTCGGATTATGGACTGCTTCAGAAGTAATTGTTCTTTGATCAGGAATGCAGCCGTCACCAACATATTTAGAAGCTGTTGAAAGTTCTTCACGTTTTTGTTACACTACGCTGACCTAAGCTGAGCCTTCTTGTTATTCAATGATAAATGATATTAAATGCTCGAAATCTACTCGCCATAATCATTTCAAGAATTCATGAGAGGGAACGATTAATCCATTCTATATAGCTTTAAATTACCATTTTTCTGGGGCCTGCAGCCAATTATTCATATTATGCAGCTATACATTATCTCGTTAATGGACTTCGTAGTTAATGAACAGACAACGTTTTTAATACAAGTTGAATTCACGTTTGTATGAAAAAAAATCATTGCTTTAATTTATATATTCGGGGTCACCGGTTGTATAGTCTTTATTTTTGCTGACGACGTCTCACGAAATTAAGCTGGTGACTGACATGCGTTACAGTATTAGATTCAATACACAACTCATATTATTCAACACACAACTCACATTCAACTTTTCACTCATTTTATAGGGTAGAAGGCATCTTATATGCGTCACCTACTTATATTCGCCAATAAAATCGCTTTCAGAAAATAATGTTCAAGAAAATGTCAAAACTAACTGCGAGAGCCTCCAAAAGAGAAAATTGAGATCAGAACATTTTTATTAGAACTTCGCGTTCGTTTCGAAAAAAAAAATTCAATTTATTTTAGCAAAGTTGTAGAGTTCAGACTTGCCACCGTTGTCATTCCACATTTTAACCAAAATTTATCCACGACAGTTCGATCGGAATATGCATATGAACGGCTGTATGAACCCTATTCATGGGCATGGAATCCTCAATCGGGGTACTTCTCTGTTTTAAAGCGGGTACAAGCACCTCCGGAGGCTCTGAGGAGGGAAATTTCCCATTTCCCCTCTCATGACCTCTTGAATAACGCATTTCCCTGTTGTAAACAATACAATTTTTCTTCAGAAAGCCCTAAAATCCCAGCTTTTCGTCCAGACGGCGATCAATGAATCCAACGGCCGCGCAAAATGAGGACGCTTGAAATCAGGGACACGCAAACGCGAGGAGGAAGACGGAAGATTTGTGGAGCAGCGGAGCAAGAACCATCCAAGAAGGAAAAGAAAACGCGAGCAATTATTTCTTCTCTTTTTTTTTCTTTTTAAACACCATTCCAGCACGATATAGGAAGACAGAAACATAAATAAATGAAAATAAAAGCCGCAGCCGAGAAAGCGAAGAATATTGCGACGACGACGACGACGAAAGAAAAGAAACAGCAGGAGCAGGATAGGAGTTGAAAAGAAGAAGAAGAAAAACTCGGGCGGGCTTTTCCTTCGTCGCCATAACTCGGTTTTCGCGTTCCGGATTCGAACGCCGTTGCTACTCGGATGCTTCTGCAGCTTTCGTCCATCAGTTCAGTCAAATTCTGCCGCACAGCCCGGGCACACGCGCGTTCTTGCTTTTTCCCGAAATCGAAAAGGAAAAAAAAAAAAAGTTTGCACTTGCGCGTATTTCTAAAAGAAAAGAAGAAAAAAAGGTCTCCCTTTTCGTCTGTTTGTGCTGATTTTGAGTGAAATGAAACATGATTCGTGATCAAAGAGTCGTCGTCCCTGCCGAAACTTTCCCCAGCAACGGGGCAAATGCAAAATTTTTCCATCTTCATGACTCTGCACGATGCGAGTCTTTCAATTCGGATGGAAATACTTCTAATTTGTTCAGGCTGCCTCAACCAACTTGCCTATTTTACATTCAGCTCACAGTAACACAGTAAATTAAATGAAAATCAGTCACCACATATATTCATCAGTTTTCTCGGAGAGCAAGTCCCAAAGGAAGAATAATGGAGCAGATTTTCTCAGAGAACAGAAATAAATAAGGTCTTGAAGTAGCACATTGATAACAGAGCAATTATACGCATATAATGCAGCAATTAGACAGCAAGGCAATTATAAAAATACCGTGGCGCAAAAATGATGGGAAAAATACCAGAACTCCAATTCGCCAAGTTGATGCTCGATTACGTTAGTTTATGTCAAGTTTGATGGCTCAGTAAAAGTTAGATTTTTTAATTAGATTAAACTGGTTAGTTTAGACTCTTTCGATTTGTTTGGTTCATTATTTTACGAAAGGCTGATCCACATGCCATTTTGTCCGTTTCCTCAACTGTCATCTGTTTGTTTGTTTTTTTTTGCTCCCTTAATAACTGATATTTTGCGCAATGAACTTTTTGTCGACAACATTTTAAAAATTACATCAGCGGAAAAATCCACAAAAAGCTCAAGAGATGAGTTCACAAAATTTCCAATATCATTTTGCAAACTGCGAGTTCTATGGGAAAATTTAAAAATAATGTTAAGAGTCATCCCAGCTGCGGTGAAGTTTTATACGAGCTACATCATCAACTATGTTCTTTTTGCAGGGAGTGCAATTATTTTCAGGAGAACCACGAATTTGTGTCCCTTATTCGAAGATTTTCCACGACAAAACAGCCTCAATACGTAACTCGGAAACTGCATCCGTGAATGCAAGGTTACTTTGACCATAAAAAAGTATCTGATCGGAATGTATTACCACGGAAAAAAATGCGCATATTCCAGCTGATCGGAATAATCTGGGTCCCTCATTTTATTCCATTTTACCAATGACGAAAATCTTGACGACCGATATACTTACAAGCGAAATAAAATGTCCTGCTCTCAAGTCGATGAACTCAAAGTGGAACCATAACCCAGACAGTATTCCGAAAACCCTCCTGCGGGAAAACATCAAATTGTTCTCGGTTGAGAAAAAAAAAGGGGGGGGGGGCTGCTAACCGTTCTTAGCAAAGGGTTTCATTTCATCACTTCATCGTCAAAATAATTGATCCCTTTGATAAACAAACGTCAAATCGCATCGCACCCAGAAGCGACGGGATTTTTCTTACTTGATGCAACCAACTCGTTCATAATTGAGGGATAAGGGTTCTCGAAACGGGGCGCGTCGCTGCATCTTTGTTTTTTTCAACTGCTTCCAAAAGGGGTAACATTCCTTCGGGATTAATGACATTCGGGTTTTTTCGATTATCAGCCTGGTGAGGTTCTTCACCTTCGTCACCGAGGCGTCGGTGGGCCATTGAGGTAATATCTGCTTCCGTTCTTTCTTTTCTTTTTTAATTTGGATCCTGTCGCGACAACTCGGCTCAGGGAATTGACCTGCGCGGATTCGGAATAGAAGGCGGAATGAGGTTTTTCAGAAAGTTCTAGCACCGATAATCCTTTTCGATGCCCTTTTTCCTTTGGAATGTTTGCAGTGGAACATGAGGGTGCAACAGAAATGAGATATTATTTTGCACGAGCATAATTGAAAAGAAAGCCTTAAAAAATGCAGAGTGACGTTGAAAAAAAGGGGTAAATGCTGGGTTCTTAGCTTTGGTAACTCCTGTGAGATTCAAGATATCAGATTATAAAATCATCGAGTGAAGGGGCATTCGATTATCTTTTGAATAATTTCTCATTTTATGATTTCGAGTGCATTTGATTTTTCCAAACACGCGCATATAAAAAAAAACGGAACCCTGCAGCAACTTTTTTTTTTCGTGGGTTCAAACACAGGTTGGCCTATTTTTGCCGGCCTTTGAATGCCTTGAATTCAGTTTATCAAGCGAAACTTGCCTCGAAGTTTAGAGTGTCTGAGAACTTCTTAACCATTTTTTTAACAACAGGACGACAAAGAAATTTGTGAGTTTTCCGATGGAGGTAGAATTTCACTTTCCTGGCCCGATTCTGGCCAATGCCTGATTTTATGGGAATGTGTGTGGTTAAAAATTAAATGCTTTGCTTGAGCGATGAATCTTTCATTTATTACAGAATTCAGCTTTCCTGTTCCACTCCAAGCAGCCTTCAGTAAAAAATATATTGCTACTAATAATAGTTCTTCTTTCGTAGATAGAGTCGTCTTCCGGTGAGAATTTTGCTTTCGAGGTCAAATTACATCTTTTGATTAAGTAAACACAATTTACTTCGAAATCTTCTCGGCTTTCATTGATGAATTTGTTCTTCATCGACGTCAAAACTCTCCGTTCACATTGTCTTTGATGAAATGAAAAAGGACCTTTATTTATTTATCCATACTAGACTCCTTCTGATATGAGAGTGATTCAAATTTTCAACAACCCAGGAGAGGCTTGAAGAACTGCTGGATTTTACTGATTGGATTTTTCTTCTCTCTAATTTTTCACTGTCAGTGACTCGCGAGGACTTCTGGACCATTCCCGATAACGAGACAAAAATCTCGGAACCGCTGCCCGTCACGGATCCCAGGGAAGGAAGCCCTGGGAAATGCCCCTCGCGCGATTCCCAACGCGTGACCCCATTAACTTGTAACCGAATTACATCCCCTTAGCGGTGCTGCAAACGGAGTCGTAACGGGGCGGTTGCTTAATTAATGCACAGCAGAAGAGGCTCCCCCCTCGTGTCGTCGTTTCCTCCCAATAACGCAATTCGGTTATTCCAGGGCGGGGAGGATGACGGCGGTAACCTGCTGCTGCTGCTGCTGGTCGTCGAAAAACCGGCATCCCGCTTCTCCATTTTTTTTTTTCGAACATCTTTGCCTCCTCTAATTGAACCCAACTTCCTTTCTTTCTTTCTTTCTTACCCTTGTAGCCCTAAAACATGAGATTTTTTTTTTTTACCGTGCGAAGGAGGGAAAAATATATTCCAGGTCCAGCTCGAGACGACGTCGTCGAGGTTGGGGCCAGTGGTTGTCCCGCGTTTGCGTCGCGCGCTGGCGTTATTTCCTTCTTCTACATTCACGCACTTTTTTTTTTCGAAAACCATACCGTCTTTTATTTAAATCATGCTTGCTTTTTTTCTCATAATCAAAAGATGCAAAAATATTTAAAAAAAAATATTCGATAGACGAAGTAAAAACCCTTGCATCAAAATTCCCCTCGCGATACCGCTGCAGTGAAATTCCTTTTTTTTGGTGGCAAGAAAAGGACGCTTTAAAATATCTAACGGTATTTGGAGTAGATCACATTATGAATTTCAAGTGAAATATTGACGATTTTATGTGAATTGTGGTCTTGCATGTGGGTTGCGCGAAATATTTAGATTGCTCTCAAATTCTTCTCTCATTTTTTTCAGAACGGACCAGTGAAAAAACACTATATATTTTTCAAACATAATAAAAGGATTTGAAACAAAAAAGGCGAAAGGAAGCACAATCGACGTGCTAGTCAAGAAACAGTCGAGATGAATCTCCGGATATTTCTTTTGGTGAGTGGCGAAAAGCTTTCAATTGTCTTTTTTTTTTTAGGGCACCGTAGACATCGTTTCTTACACGTAGCACAAAAAAAACACTTCCAGCACTACGATTTTTTTTTCTGATTTCTTCAGCGCAATCTTCTTTACTTTCAAAAGCTCAAAGCGTTTCGTGTTGACATTGTTCGATAAAAACTGAACAATACGTCAATACCTAACACATGCTCTACTTTCGCGAACATAAGAAGCAGTGCTTTTATAGAAGGCACCTTAATGTACCATATCTAACTCAAAAAATAGTCTATTGACGTATCCAGTACACTGTATATTGTACTGTATATTGTTCTGTCGTGAATTATGTCGTTCACGGTGGAAAAAAAATGGGGGGGGGGGCTTCTACAATATCCTCTTATCAAAAATTTAAAAATGCGTTCCACGGAAGAAAGCTGCCCATGCTCCTCAATCATCTTTGAATTGAAATCAGCACGAAATGCAGTGAATAGAATTAATGGGAAGTTGAAGATAATATTGTACTTCAACTCCATGGGACGTTGAAATGAGAAAATACGAAAGACAAGTCAGAATATACTTTCCCACATTTTCACTTCGAATTACAGTATTTCTGCGCTCAGTTCAGGTCATGCTGTTTTCCCCATACCTGAGTATTGGAATTGTTTCAATGAGTTGATATACTGTGTACAGTCCAGTAATGGGATATAAATCATCCAATTGTCGAAGCCATCATATAAACATGCCTGTTGTATGTAAATTCAAGAGTTCAACACGCAGTGTGATTTTTTTTAATAGCTAAAATCAAAGAATTTATATTTGCGCACACAGTGTGCGGTATTTATCTTCTCCCACAAACTAAGAATGGGTCACAGCTTTATACAAAAGTGAAACAGACTCAGTATAATGCAGCAAATTTTGAAAACTATTTCCTCGATAGACCCTGAACAGTGAAAAAAAACTTTCGGACAGCACATCATAGAAATAATTAAATCCTGAAAAAATTTTGCAGCCATAATTTTGCATTAAATTGTGAATGGCGAGTAGAATCAAGTGCTTGGAAAAGCACCGAATCCGAATGCATATTTTACGGAAGCTAGAATAAAATCTGAAATTGAGTTACAGAACAACACTGTTTCATAGAACTGCTGAGGCAGTGAACAACTTGCCTTGAAGAAAAATATTGCTTAAAAAAGCGAGATTTTCAATCATTATTCTGCCGTAGCTTCATTTGTTTTCCGTATGACACCCAATCTTGACTTGAGCACACAGAATCATGTAGAGAAATTAACCCACAGTCAGTCAGAAAAATGTGGATAATAACGTGAAACATTTTGCAGATGAATTTAAGCCCGAATACGGACAGTTTACAGACGAATCTTGCCAAGAAAAGCAACACATGCTTCATTTCAAGTTTCCCAAAGGTTTCCAAAATTGTGTAGCGTCATGGAAAGATGAAAAAAATTTAATTAAGAAATAAACTAACATATGTTCGGGTCATTAAAGGAAAAACTCCGTTTACCGATCGGCCTAATTACGAAAGAAAACGATGAATGAAGCCCAACGAAGACGACGATGCCTATCCTGGTTCAAAAGAAAAGTCTACCCTTCATCCATATTTTTTGTGTGCATTCTCTCGTCTTCTGAGTTGTTCTCATCCATCATCTGAGTGTAAACATACAAAAAAAATGAGCAAGTATGACTGCATATTAACCAGAGTGAAACTAGGTTTTGGGAAATTATCCAAGAAAATTCGTCAACTGTATTCGTATCCAGCTAAACCGGAAGTTTACCGCTAAAAATATTGAATCTTTTAAAACTGAGTGTGTTAAACATAGTTTTCCATGTTTAGCGCATAACTCTGACACGCCTGAATTACCAAGTTGTCAAATGTTCGCTTCATTTTCCTCTTACGAGAATACGTTAAAACCATATGATTTATTTTCCACTGGATGAAAACAATCAAAACAATACGAGTGAAGATTTTTCACAATCGCTAAGCAATCAATATGTATTTCACTACTTCTGCATTTATTATATACTGTCTTGACATCCTCACATCCAACAAATATACCCGTGAATCTTCTCTAGAATAAGATAAAAATTCGTTGTACGTCGGATTTAATCGTAGAGAAACCCTATAAAATGGGTAGAAAACCCCATGGGACAAAAAATTTGTTATACAGAGAAAATCGTTGTACAGAGAGTCTATCCGTATTCATAACTTCAGAAAAGGAAAAGTATCCTCAAATATGAGGTATATGTACCGTAATACGACAAACGTTCCATCGTCGTTGACTATTTCAGAAAAGAAAATGAATTACATTTTCAAAATTAATGCATTCATCGTTGATTTATTTTTCACGTCTCAGCTAGAAAATAACCGTGGTTTTCAAAAAAATGGGACTTCTGTGAATAAAGCAGTCGAGAGTCAGTCAAAAAAAGATGTAACCGTAAGATGGAAAATATCTCAGGCTTGAATGCCATAATAAGTAAAAATCTTGGAGTTTCTTTCGCCAGAATTGCTATGCCATAAAGTAGCATAACTTTCGAAGCAACCCCACATGAACAGCATCCGTGTCAGGCATAGACTGTAGAGAATGACGCCTCGGGGCAGAACCTAGAACAGCAGGTGTTTCCCCCACACAGGGTACCCCAAGAGTGCAGATCGAGTTATTGGGCCACTATTGGATCGTTTCTGACCTGGTTCCGTTTTCGACGAGCGTTTTGTCACGGTCGGACGAACACCAGCAGCAGCCAAGAGATACGAAGAGGGAGAGAAAGATGAAAAACTCCCGCTTCTTTATATAGTGGAGGAAAGTTAATTGACGATTTGCGTGTAGAGAGAAGGGCAGGAACACGTCGGTTGTTATTTCACACCTTTATTATTCAGAACGAAGACTTATGCACAAAAGAAAAGCGAGAAAGTTCGAGTCGAAAGAAAATTAAGAACTATAGTGTGCGATGAAAGCTGCTGAAACCTCTCATCAGCGTTGGAAAACGGTGACCATACAACCACCCCACTGTGTGCTCAAAAGAGCATATCGCTGCACAAAACAGGATTTTCGAAAAGATTCAAAGTCAAGAACGGCTTGCACCAAAACAGCCCATCCACAAAAGAGCAGACTTAAAAAATTTTGCAAAACAGTTCTCGAGACATTGATCAAAAATCAGCCTTTGCTCATAACAGTCTCCGTCTGTTTCCTAAATATTGAAAGACACGGTTTCGTAATTATTGAGAGGTCTTTCAAACGAAACTTCTTATGCTCATAGAAATATTTCATCAGATAAAGAAAAAATTTTCGCAAATAAATGTCTTCGTATCATCTGAAATTACGCAGCGGAAAAAAAAATCTACATCGTCGTTAAAGCATTTCAAACGAAACTTCTTATGCTCATAGAAATATTTCATCAGATAAAGAAAAAATTTTCGCAAATAAATGTCTTCGTATCATCTGAAATTACGCAGCGGAAAAAAAAATCTACATCGTCGTTAAAGCGCTCAAGTTACCCGCGAGTACATCATGCTGCATGCACTTTGGTTCAAAGTATCTCTTGAATACTGTACTTGAAAAATAAAAATAAATAATGCACTTATCCTGTGTCTACTGCTGCGACGTTCTCTGCATAAACGAAGCAAACGACCCTTTTTTAGGCAAAGGATACGCCGAACCCCGAACGAAACCGCGACCAATTTTACGTGCTTCAACTCCGGCATGGGATACAATAGTCCGGTCGACTGAATATTCCCAGCGGAATAATTGTTCTTTGTGAAAAACAATATGTAAGACAATCGTATTCTCACGCACACCGATGTCCCTGGCCTTGCCGACCCTTTTCATTCCACTCTTACGTATATGACAACGTTAAATAACTTCGTTCAGACGACAGTTTTTAAGGAGGAACGTGAGCTGTATACGTGACTTGCAACCTGAAAAAGATGTTGTGCCACGTTCGGTTCAACACCCCTTTCTTTCTGGAATAAATCATTCATGAAAACGCAAATCTACCATTGTTCAACGAACAAATAAATTCAGAAAAAAAAACTCGTTGAGCATGAGATCGATCGTGAGAAGAAGGGCGGACAGGAAAGTAGTAAAACCGAATATTTTTCAGGCAAGGGACAAGCCCTGAAGTTGACTGAACCTCCTGTAAAAATATATATAGAAATCTAATAAAATGAATCAATAGTATATCACTTACAGAATGAATAAGAAAATATACCGCAAGACGAATGTGTGAAATAAAGCGCTTCGAATCTCGAAGAAGCAAAAGTTTTCATGTTTTTTTTTTACAATTGGCATGTATAACATGCCAATTAAATACTGTATTGACAAATTAAATTAGATGAAAGATCTGTGGAATCAATCAAGGCTTAAAGGAACCCCTCAAACAATTTGCTAGGAATTTCAACCCTGACTCGGAAAATGAATACATAATTACTTGAAATATTACGGAAACATTTACATTCAGCAGATCCCTCATGCAAAAACTGCGGGTTTCGCTTGGTAGATTTTGGGAATATAAAAAATGCAACAATTGTTATGGTTCAATTCCAAGCTTTAACTCTCTGCTTTCTCTCCAATTGAATTTTTATGAGCAAAACTTGGAGCACTGGCTGATCAGGAAAATGAAATTTCGCTGTGAAAAATGTACGTCCATCGTCAATCACACAAAAATACTTCGATAAGGAATGGGAGGGAATTCATAAATTGAAGCATCTGAAATTAACCCTCATAAATTATCACAAATTTCAGAATTTATCAACATTTTTTCGACATTACTCGGCAAATTTATATATCTCTGTAATAAACGCCTCATATGTGCCTATATGCGTCTAAAATCGTATTTTCTATCGAATCCTCTAGAGGAAAAAATACTCTGCGTCGACAGGAAAGATTCTAGATAATTATTCCAAAAAGCAGAACCCCGTGTGCACAGCAATTATCCTCCAAGATAATAGCTCAATTTTTACTCCGCGCGCTTTCTACGCTGCTGAGGGGAAAGAAACGGACGCGTACTTTTTCTTTTTTTCAACAAGCCAAGCATTTCATTCCGCACGCATAAAATCATAGGAAAATGCAAGAAAAAAATAACGAAGAATGAATGAATGCCTCTGGCTTTATTCAAAATATCGTACACGAATTCCGCGTCATCTTTCGTTTTTCGCAAGGAATTGCGATCCGTCGTTAGCTCGCGGTTCTCGCGTTCCGCTGCTGCGAATTTCGGGCGAAAGCTGCTGCTTCTGTTACAGCTCGCTAGCTTTCAGTTCTTTAGTCGTCGTCGTCACGCAATTTTTTTGTCCCTTTCCCCGTGTTTTTTTTGTTTTGTTTCCTTTTTTGGCTACGATCTCATTTATGTGTCCCCATCAGAAAGCATTTCAAGGAGATGGTATCTATCTAAGATAATCTCCGAGGTTATTATACTCGACAACACCACTTTTTCGTGGCCCGTATCCTGGCGAGACTCATCATCATTACCTATTTTATGCGCTTTTCAGTTAGCTGGGGGCTTTGCACTGGCTTGGCTAAGCCAGCGAAAACACACAAGAAAATACAAACTTTTGGCGTTTTTTTTTAGGGAAAAGCGTGGTACTGTACCTCAGTTAACGGACGCTTCAAACAGAGCATTTTTCTCACGATGTACTCGTGATGTACTGAATTTTTGCTTGCAGACCTTGATTTTGATTTCGGTTTCTTTCGCAGCACGTGCTGTGCTCATTATCATTCATCAAACATGAGCGAGGCAGGTTTCCTAAAATAGAATTGAAAGATTGCCGCTTTCTTTTTTTTTCAAGAAAAAGGACCGATTTCCCCAATTAATTCTGGCTCAATTTTTTTTTTCGACAACCCGTATCATGCGGTCGTTTAGTTGCTTCGACCTATAATACAGCCTACAGCAATCAAAAAACCCGTGGCGCAGATAAGTTCTTTCTCGGTTAAGAGTTTCTCTGCTTTTGTCCCAGATGAAAAGTGAACGGTGAAGAAACGATCTCGGTCCATGCTTTTCTGACCCGAATAACCAGAGGAAAACAGTACTTACTGAAAAAAATAAGTTCTTTCTCGGTTAAGAGTTTCTCTGCTTTTGTCCCAGATGAAAAGTGAACGGTGAAGAAACGATCTCGGTCCATGCTTTTCTGACCCGAATAACCAGAGGAAAACAGTACTTACTGAAAAAACACCTTTTTCATGAATTTTTCGTCATTCATAAAGATAACATTTGAAAGGAAAAACAGCGGAACGATCACCTTGGCACAGCAATTTTGAAAATTTATTTTCTTCCTCTGAAAATTCCAATGTGAATTTTTTTCAACATAGAGACGCTTTTTCTTGGGAATGCAAAAACAGGTAATTATTAGAATGAAAGGAAATTGTAGATGACCCTCTCCATGTACATCATACAATATGAAATATTTGTAAACATTTTCAACATTTTGGAATATTTTCCAGGCGTAGAGATCTCAGATTCTTTTAATCGAGCATCCTAGCTCAATCTTTATCCATACAAATGAACTTTTTTCAGATTTATATTTTACTTTTAACAATTACGGACGTACTCTTGAGTTGTTTTAGTAAAAGACGACAAGATGAAAACGATTCGATGAAAATGAAACATAGGTTTTATTCGTTGAGCGAGAAGTTGAAACCAATCAGATTTCATTCCGATTGTTGAAATTTACTCGAACTGATCTTTAAGTACACAACGCACATAAACGTCTTCAAGCAAATTCGAATGTCTTCCCGTTTTCAGTGAAATTTCTGAATAAAAATAAACTCATCAGTTAAAGTGCTGAACTCATCTGTTGAACATACAGTTTCAAAGTCGGATTTTTTGTGAAATTTCTGAAAAAATGCTCACTGGTTATTTCAAAGACGGAAATGCCAGATTTTTGAAGAAAATTGGTATCATAGGGTATACGAAGTATACCGTATTCATACGCACATCGGCCGCAACCATGAGATACCGAACAACAATTTTTGAATAAAACATTGTACAGCAAATTTGTATTCCACTCTGGCATAAAACATGGAGAATTTAAACAGACAAAATTTTTAATCCTTTGAAGCAATGTTTTAGCTCATGATACTGTAATACTGTATACAGTATTCGGCAAATTTTTGCCTATTTTCCGCGACCGCAATTTTTTTCCGTCTGCAAATATTTTCTTGTGAAAGTGCGTTGCGGTCTATACAAAAATATTTCCATTGTAGGACGCATCAGCGTTTTCCGAGGGTTCGGCCTTTGGATTTAAATTCACAACAACAACAACAAAAAAGATCTGATGAATACATAAAAAGCATCTCTGACTCCATAATCTTCACAAATGCTCTGCTTTACTTCTTACCGACCTTTTCGCGCAATTCTTGCCGATTCTATCTGCTGCTTTTTGTTGCTGCATGCGCGTAGATATTGCTTGAAAAACCAAATTCCTGCTTCTGACTCCGAGGGACGTCTTGGTGGTGGCTATTTTGTTTTGTTTTGTTTTCCTTTCTTTCTTTATTTTTCTCGACTCGCTCCTCGAAACCCCCGTGACGCTGGCGACACTCAGGCCTCTTGCTTACTGCTCGTCTTGGCCGAGCGAACAAGCGCCGAGGGGCTGCTCAAAAGCCTCTTTGGCCGATCCTCGGCCGCCAATCGCGCCAAGGCCGTCTCCCCGATAAACAAGGAACGTCAGAGCTACGACGGCTACAACGACCCCCAAGAACAGGCCTATGACGAGGACGACGTCCCGGTCCAAGACGAGGAAGCCAACCCGGGTTTCCTCCGTCGCATGACGACCGGCATTTCCAGCTTCTTCGGCCGCCTCATCCCGTTCCGGCGGCAAACCCGTCGCCGCCCTTTGTTCCGCCGCGAACCCGCCGAAGACTCCGCAGCCGTCGACGAGTTCTTCGCCGACTTCCCGACAGCTGAAAACGGGCCGCAAATCCGTCCCTCCGAGGACACGCGCCGGAAACGCAAGCGCGTCAGCGACGGGTCCCAGTCGTCATCTCAGTACCGTCGGCGCCGCCCGAATGACGGCAACAGCAACAACAACAACAACAACAAAAACCAGCGACGACAACAGCCGATAGAAGCTGACGATTCTCTGGCATTCGACGGTGACACGGAAGAGGATTACGGTGCGGTGGATCCGCGTCAGTCGTTGCAGCAGTTGCAAAACAGCCAGCCGGTGTATGATTATTCGGACCCCGAGTTGGGTTACCCCGATACCAGGGCGCAACCCGTGAACCCGTCGGGCTCGGCGACAGCAGGAGGCGGCCTTTTGTATCCGTCCGCCGAACAGCAGGGTCAGCAGAACTTCTACTCTGCGCAATACGGGTTCCAGGGAGACGCTGGCGGCGGGCTTTCGGCGCCGCAAGACGGCGAGGCGTCCGGGTCTTTTGCCGACGAAAAGGGAATGCCGATAGACCCAGTGACGATGTCGGCTACGACGACGGGAAGTAAATCTGGTGGTGCTGGGAAATCGACAGGTGCAGCGGGCAAAGGAAAACCTGCCGGCAATGACGGCAATTTCCCACCGGATGTTGAACGCGATTTTGCCGATTACGGCGACAAGGAAGACGCCTTCTTCGCATGAGGAAGGGATCAATAACTTCCCTGCTGACGATTTAAATTGTTTTCTTTTTTTTTTGCTTTGAACAAAATGACCCGTTGACCACGCACGACGCATGACGAAAAGGCTTTGAATAATCGCGCGATGCATTTTTTTAATCGAACGATTGATAATTGCCTGGCTGCTAATTGTCAATGTCAACGACGACAAAATCTCACACACAGCCCTAGAAAGGTTATATCGAGCTTGTCACTAACGACTTTCGGCGAAATCTTGCGGAATGTTTCTTGATGGCCCCTTGCTCCTAATTTATGTGGCGAATTGATGCAGGTGGACTACTTCTACAACGATAACCCGGGTACATCCTTAATACGAAGAATACCGTTGCAAACAAGCTGCTTAAAGATTGGCAGAAATAACCACAGAGAACCGCAAAATTTGCAATATGGCTGTTTGCAAAATCGTTGTGAAGAGAATTCACTTGCTTGGAGAACGCCTTTCAAAAACGTGACAGAAACATGTTCCTCTAGCCACTCATTCAAGGTGTTTCCAAGAATCTTGAAAATATTTCTAAAACGATATCCTTCAAAATACAGTAGCTTATTGGGAATGAAACAAGTTCATCCAGCCACTGATTCAAGGTATTTCCGAGACGATGAAATCTTTACAATATTTCTAAAAAGATAATCCTTCAAAAGATTTTTTTAAAGACATAGATAGGAATTTTCCGAACTTCAATCGTGGGCGAAAATTTCCGCTAATTAACAACGAAAGTCTCCATTAAGTGTTGCATTTTTGTAGGACGCCTGTGGATTTCAGAAAACAGCTGTAATCCTACATGGACGGACAAATTTGACCACACGAACTGACTCGCTTTCTGACATATTACGCAAACTGGACAATATTTCAAAACTGAACGACTAACTTGGCGAACAAGACTTGAAACGGACCCATGAAACAGAACAGACAGATTTCATTTCAGCATTCGAAACTTCTTTACGGAGAACTGGACACTATTTTTTGTTGTTGTTTTTTGTTTTCTGTGCAGGGACGAAATAGTTAATATTTATACAGTAGGTTCAGTAAAATTTCCCTATGCCAAGCTGTGATATACTTCACCAGAGCTCAATCTAAAAATACCAGAGAAAAAATTTGGACAGTATATACGTATTTAAGAATGATCTACAACCGACGTTTCTTTTGAGTTGCTGAAGAGACTGACCAAAGCATTGATTAACTCACGCAGTGACTGACGCTGTTAATGATGCAAACGCTGGCAAATTTTGGGTAGAAAACCTCGGACTGGACGCAATCAACTTCGCGGTAATGCGTTTGTTGTGGCCAAAAAAAAAACTTGAAAACTTGAAGCAGAACAGCTGGCAAATACGTCGTGATTGAACATGTCCAAAGAAGGCCAGACGAAAACTGTTTTTCTTTGTTTTGAAGAGAAGAAACAGACTGGATTGTTGAGTTTTCATAACAGCGGTGCGGCCTCGTTTCTTCTTTTTTTTTTCATTTGTTGATGCTCGCAGGAAATTGCATTCGTTATTGTTGTTGTTGTTGTTGTTAGAATCTGTGGTTACCATTACAATTCAAATCTTACTACTTTCTGAATCAGTGCGATTCTTCTGGGAGATTTTCATCCGAGTTCTCTCATTTGTTTTCGAAGACAACATAACGATTCATTGAGAATTTTGGGTGCATGATTTTGTATCAATAAATGCTATTTGGGATTCCACCAGCCGTCTTTTTGCTTTAGTTCCAGTATAGCAAATTTCCGTTATACTGTATCAGTAAAATTTTTACATTTAAGGGGAGTAAGAGTCGATTCTTCAAAACGTCCCAGATTAAATTCGCCGAACAGGGAAACGCCTGTTCAGCTGTGAAATCAATCTTAAACGAAATGTAATTGACTTCAGTATTTAAGGTACCCCTTTTTCAGGGTATATCAAAGCTCGATGTTTATGTCGAAGCCATTAAAGCCACGATCGAGGACACCATTCGAAAGAAAATTGGATAATCTTTTGGTTATTTTTTTTTTAATAATAGATGAAATCTTTCAGAATATATTGGAATTAGAAAATTGGTCCATTATTCTTTGGTCCACCGCGTACACGAATAACGAAGGAACTGTACCAGAAAATTGTCCTGCTTTCTCCAATTTTCTGAATTGGTGAAATTTCTGGAGAATTCCGGCAGAATTTCGTTTTGGTTATGTAGCAAAACTCTGATTAGCAAAACATTTCGAGTTAATTTTGCTTTTTAACGTTTTTATTTCACCTGCTGCGTGTTTTTGCTTGACGTCGAATCCTTCAGTTGACAGCACTGTGCGTCGCTGTCGAGGGAACAAAGTCCCAGCGAAGCAGCGATCCCAACACCGAAGCCAGCAGCAGCAGCATGTTGTCTTCAGACCCACAACAAGGCAAACGGGATAAGGAAGACGGAAGTCGGTATCGATCCCTGCGACCTGGCTCGAATAGACTCAGGTCACGACGGCCAGACGAGTACCGGGATACGTTCGGCGAGTCCCGCTTCCCGAGATCGAGGTACTTTCCAGACTACTACTCGGACATTTCGTCTTCCGGCGGCCCGAGCAGTTACGGGTACGCGAGACGGCCGCCGGTGGCGCCGCTGAACCGATTCTCCCGGAGGAGATTGGCGGCGCCCGTCCGACCGGCGAGTCGATACGGAAGCAGCAGGTGAATATGATTGAGAAATTGGTTTCGAAAGTTATTTTCCGAAAATTTGGATTTTGGTTCTATTTCATTTTTACTGCTTGCACTGCGCCTCGCGTCTGGCAATGTGAAAACCGAAGATTGTTTTTTGAAAAGCTCTCCTCGCTGGTAGATTTTAATATACAGTATACAGTACACACTTTTTTTTTCGTACGTAATGTGATGTTCCGAGGTCATATACACGCGGGATCGGCTTTCATTTCAATTCAATTTTAACTTCATCATAAACTCCTTAAAAGTTGAAACGTTTTTGGAAATGATTCTGAACGCCCCTAAATTTCGAGTACAGAACAACAAAAGACCTCAGGATCAAATCATTTTAAAAATATGCCCGTGACATTTTTTCATCATATCTCTGAGACCAATTCTTTCAGTGGGATTACAACCTTTTTAAAAATATTCCGAAGACTAGTTCATTTGTGCTTTTATTCTTTGCGATTTACTTGAATAAAAATTCAACGGTCGAGACGCAAGTTTCCGTATTCAATCAATGCATAAAAAGTTTGATTTTCTCCGTGAGGTCCGAAATTTATGACTGATTTTTTTCTTGCCATTTTTGAGGTTCCCCTAAAACTTCATTGTAGATAGTTTAGAATATGTTATACTGTATTAAGGTTCTCTAAACCGATGTTTTGGTCCCTTGAATTTCGTTTAGACTTAGAGAGTCTACTGTAGTAAGATTGGGGATGATTCTCAACCATTGCTGTGCCGTGCAAGCGGCACAACAACCAAAAAAACCGTGAAAAAGCTTTTGAAATCGCACAACAATACAGTACAGTACTGCTGTCAAATGTAGGGGGTAAATCAGTAGTGATTTAATAATACGAGCGTCACCTGTCCGTCATTCCGGAAAGAACGTTGAGCATTGAAAGGGAACGAGCAGAAAGAGGCTATACTCGCCGGTTCATTAAAAAATGTTATTTCAGAACACAAAGGTTGTTGATCGTCGATTTATAGCAAATACTGCATTGTCGTAGGGTTTTTAAATACAGTGGAAGTTTGATTAACTGGCCATCTGTATAATTTTAAAGAATATGATTTCGAAAATATAATTTTCAAAGATGAATTTTTAAATACAATGGAAGTTTGATTAACTAGCCATCTATATAATTTTAAAGGATGTGATTTCGAAAATATGACTTTCAAAGATGAATTTTTAAATACAGTGGAAGTTTGATTAACTGGCCATCTATATAATTTTAAAGAATATGATTTCGAAAATATAATTTTCAAAGATGAATTGTTAAATACAGTGGAAGTTTGATTAACTGGCCAGCTATATAATTTTAAAGAATATGATTTCGAAAATATAATTTTCAAAGATGAATTTTTAAATACAGTGGAAGTTTGATTAACTGGCCATCTATATAATTTTAAAGAACATGATTTCGAAAATATAATTTTCAAAGATGAATGCACGTTCTTTCTCAAGTATAGCAGCCCAATTACCGCGGAGACTTCAGTACTATTCCTTTTAATGAAACTCGGATAAGGAATTAAGCAGAGGAAAGACTACCTGATTTAATAACATGAAAAAAATAATAATTTTCAAAATTGTCTCACCCCCCGACAGGTACAGCAGCAGGTACGGAGACCCCGAGTCATCCCCATCCTCGTACTCCGAGCCCCATTACCGCCGATCATCAAAAAAGTCAAGCCGTCGAAGCAAGAAGTCCGACACCGACAGCGAAACCACAAACAACAACAACAACAATGAAGAAAACGGCGACTCCACGACGCAAGGACCCGTTGGGGAATCGGGCCACTACGAATCGACCAACGAAGGCAAAGGAAGCAGCGGGCGGAAAAGTACCCGGAAACTGGATCCCTTGCTGCGCCGCAGAGGCGGCCCTCGTCGTCGAGCCAACAACCGCCGCCGGGACACAGAGCGCCTCTACGACCAGCCGATCCGACGATTCGAGGACGGATCCCAGGCCCGATCCGACGCCTATTTCGCGCCGTTCAACCGTCGAGTCGCGGAACGGCTGGGATCCAAAACGATTTACAGTGCGAAACGATTCGGATTTCGGGGATAAAAGTGACGAAACAAAACTCTTTAAAAAAAAAAAAACAAAAGAAGGTAACCCTTCCGCATTCGCGAATTTGAATACCAAGAACAGTTGTTAAGCGAATGATTTTCAGCGGAGTCCTTTTTTGCGCGATTCTAGACTTGAGCAAAAAAAACTGTTCACTTGCACTCACCTCAGTTTTAGAAACAATTCATTTTCAGGCTCCTTGAAAATAACGTTGTAAAGTACCGTAATTTTTACGTCGGTTTTACCATGATACTCAGTATAGACGAAAAATCCGACGTTATGCTAAGAATATTGCTTGAGAAGCATTTAAGATTGAACAGTAGGACCAACAGGTGTTTCCTGTATGGAAAATACCACTGTACAATTTATGCAATTCAAAATTAAACCGATTTTGTTACGTTCGCGAAAGTTTCGGATGCTGGCTAAGCAAATTTTTTTCAATAATGCAATAGTAGGATCGGAAATTAGGAAATTGTAATGGGAAATAAGGATTCAACAAAAAATATTTTGATTGTAACCAATTGCTCCACTGATTCGAACCTCTTACGATTGATTAAAATGATCTCCAAACATATTCAAATGGTTTCTAGCGTTGATCCTCACATCATTTTTAATTTTTTCGGAAAATTGAACTTGGGTGCAAGTGAACATCCCCTTTTTTGTGGCGCAAGTATACATTTGCGAAAGAAATGAACCCACAAAAATCCGAAAAGCATCCGCTTAAAAGATGTTCCCAGTTATTATTATTTTTTTCCTTAGCGAATTTGGAATGGAACTGATTGAAACTCCGTCCCACCGTAATCCCGGGTCCGGATTCGAAGACAAAGTTTATCTTGTTGGTTGATTTTGCGAGTTTATTTGAGTGGTTTTATTTTGTTGTTGTTTGTTTTATTTGCGTGCATTACGCGTACGTTTGTCGGCATTTTGTAATTGTACCGAGGTCGATTCCGTGGCCTCTGAATGCTCAATTCCCAAGCAATTGTAGCATGTTGATATCATCTCTTTGCACGGTGATGATGATGCGAACGATACACGCCTTCCAAGACACTTGGCGAATGTCCTTCCAAAAAATACAGAAAATAAATAAAAGATTGAAATGCGTTCTAACCTCGTTCCTTTGCATTGCATATTTTACAGGGAATTCGACCCTGCAAGATGGATGACCTTGCTTCTAGAAGAATGTGAATATCGACATGCTATAAAATAACCATTATTTGACTTCACCATTTGAGCGAATTTCGCCCATGTAGACAAACGTGAGTGAAAAAAGGAGAAGATTTAAGATACAGTATTCGGAAATGACTAAAATTCACTTGAGGCGACACACGAAATATTAGAACGGTGACGAAAGAAACATAGGCCGGTATTTGAGTCTAAAATCTTGAAAATTCCATACATTTTTCACCTAATTATAATGTCCCTCACAAAACAGACAGCAAAATAAAATGCATCCGGATTACGCAAAACCTTGAAACAAATTAACTGTGCTCTGAATCCGAAACAATCAAAGAAAACGAAGCGTCTCAGCATAGGATTCTCAATTCATTTGCATTGCGTCCGTCAGAGTGGTGAATTTTAAAATGGATGCACGGTAAAATTAAATTTGAAAAATTATGAACAGAAATCCTGTACATGATTTCCAGAGGAACAATCAGCTGCAAATTTATCACAGCAATTTTAGAGGAAGGTTTAATGAGGAAATCTTGGAAGCAATTAGCTTCTCTTCGAGACATACAAGAATTTTGGTAATTTCAAGTCAAGATACGTTTAAATTCTTGATCCAGAGAATTTTTTTATTCAAATATAACTGCAGGCAAAGGCGTTCAATAGTTTTTTCAACAATGATTTATGTGGTACAGTATTGCATTTCTTGCTTATGCCCAATACTTTAATTGACTCACGAAACATGGAACGCTTTTATTAACATGATTTTCAATCGTAAATTAAGATAATTTTCAGGTCGGAGTTCGGTTTGTAAGGCTCAATTCCTGAAGAATTGAGTTCCGGAGAAAGTGCTCGCCGATTACTGCATTCAAGTGTCGACATTCGACTCCGTAACTCAATGTTCAATAACTTCAACAAAACCGAAAATATTGCAATATACAATACTATACAGCACATTCTTCAACGCTTGAAATCATGCTTTCAATAAAAATAACAAAAGGACTGTTTAATAAATTAGTGAGACCTAACGGATGTGACACAAAACTCACGGCATGCAGTGTGCAGAAAATTCAACGACCTCACGCAGAAGCGCAAATATAGAACAATACATTTTTTAAATATTTAATCGCTCAGCCTTACAAAAAGAAACCCACGAATCGCAATTGCTTAAATGTTTGGACGCATAACCATTATTCGTGGTTTTTCCCAGGACATGCGACGGCTTCCAACTGATTTCTCAGAATCCGGTTCACGAAACAAACCTTGCTTTTAACCGCTACACAGCACTGTACTGTACTCCAATTTAAGCATCAACCTCACCGGCCGATACATTCATTAGGACATCCAAAATCGGCCCCTTTTAAAAGATGGCCAGACGTCGTGGTTATAAGCCTCTAAAGCATCCTTGTGGTCAGTTGTGGAACATGGAGTGTTCCTCAGACAGGGAGCAATGATCGAATAACGAATTCCTGCCTCATCTCCGCGTCGTCGGGTTGATCAACATAAACCGGAATCAGCCCAATTTACGCCATCCCATCTCTATAACCGCTTGTTCATGCATCGTTACGGACTCGGAAAACATCCCGTTATGAAAAAATCTCGGGGGGAATGAGGGATGAATAACCATTCATCACATTGGATTTCGTCATTATTATTTGCTGATGGCTGCTGCTCAAATTGACGATTCAACTCGTCAGCTAAGGAGAAAGGCAGCACTTACGAACGTAGATGATGAATTCGTATACCTACATTATATAAAGGTGCTTTCTGGTTATTTCTGATTTGTCGAGAATGTTACTTTCGAACGAATTCGAATCTTCTAAAAATAAAGAATTATTATTTTTTCAATTTTGTCTTTAAAAAATACAATAGAACGTTTACGCAGCACATGAACAATCACGGACGATTCATGGTGGTCTTGGATGATTTTTAGTTGGTTCTTTGTACATACGTGTTCCTTTTTCGATGATTTTAGCTGGGATGTTTTCATAACTCAGTCATTTTCTTATGGGTTTTTTTTGTTTGCCCCGAACTTTCTTCGTTCGGGAGATTTCTTCATTCACTCGGTGCAAGAAAATAAAATGACAACCAAATGTTGGAGACTCGCCGAGAAATGTTTTTGAGTTCAATGATATTTTTTTAAAGCAGAACGATGTTCCAGATGATCCATCCAATTTTTCAGGGCCAAAAAAAGCATTAAAAAATGAAGAGAACTCCAGCAATGCCCCGAAGTTAAAATTTTCGAACATTTGTAGCGATCTCAGACGAACGGCATTTTTGTGAGGTAATTATACAAGGTTGATTTTTAAGTTCGAAGAGACTGATGAGGTTTCTGGACAAGTTCCTCAATCATGTTCAGGATAGGCTCGCTATAATTGGAGGGGAAATTCCTGACATCGTTTTCCGACAGCTTCGGTACAAATTTCCGATGGATTTTTAATGCGTGTCCTACTTGATTTCTAGGAGTAATACTCGAATAAAAAAAAATCTATAACAATTATATTCGGAAAAATACAGCACTGTGGATGTCTTAATATCTGAACTCGTGATCCACGCATTTGTTTTAGATAATCAAAGATCACTGACAAGCGAATAAATATTTTTTTAATATGTACTATTCATGCCGCACTTCCGCGTATAATGTCATCAAATTTTCTTGACAGCTGTACATGCTGTGAACTTTGAGTAACTCGTTTATTGGTCATTCCGTATACAGTACTGTAGCTTAATTCACAGTTCTGTGTATTCAATTGTGTATGTACTTGTTTTCTCCATTGACAGCTTTTTTCGCTGTTTTCGTCACTTCTGAACTTTCGGAAATTCCTGGTTGTTCCACTGATATCACATTAACCTCGATGATTTTTACGCTGACACATTTCACAATATTACCAAAAACCACGAAACGTATTTTTCCATGCAGAGGGAAAATACTGCTTCACAGTTGAGAGAAAAAAAAGGCACTCAATAAGTCAACGAATTATGAATTATTACGCTATTTTCATTGGAAAGCCATTACAGTATTTCCTTAATTTAGTTACATCGTTTCACAATCAACCACGAAAAATCATCATTATCGCCGAAATTTGTTTCAAATTCATTAAAATAATATTTTTCGAATTTGGTGGGCAGGGATCTAAATCGAGAAAACAGTTCGTTGAAAGCATTGATTTGTTGTAAAGAGATTCTTCGTGAAAATATTCTAATGTACAATATTATACAGGTCGCTTTCATAAGGAGTTGAAATTTAGACAACTTTAAGCGAACCCCAATCGCAGCTTATAATAAAATCGTGGAATAATGCGTCACTTTTAAATTGGAGTTCAGAATGAAACCAAAATAGAAATCTCGTTAAATTTCGAGAAAAACAGCAAATTTGATCTGCTCCGAAAAAGTTTTGGCTCTAAATTGAGGATTTCTATTCAATCTGACCTTGTTTCTCGCAACAAGTACTTCGACCGAGGTCTTGCTGAGTATCCACTTTCACTTCCACAGGACTTCCTGGAAAGGTGGTTAACCAGTACTTCGAAGTACTTTTTCCAGCGGCAAGGAGAATCCTTCGAAATGATCATTTGCCCGTATGAATAATTACGGGTAAATGAAAATCCCGCAAAAGATATTATTCCTTTTTCTCATGAGTAATTCAACAACTCATCACAAAGTCGATCCAGGAAATCGTTCTCGTCAGGAAATGATCATATGTACATGCAGTACTAATTTGCAGGGTTAAAAATTCATAATCATAAACCCGGAAAAGGGGGGAAATTAATGGAATTTTGCGATCTTATTGAATATTTTTGTCGGCACTTGACGAAATTTTTCAAAGAGACCTGGAATAAAAGTGAGGTACTTGAAACCCCATCTATAAATTCTGGTCTCCTTTGTTCATTGAAAAAAAAAAGATAGTGGCAAAACGAATACACGCGAATCTGGCTCGCTTCAAACTATGGATGAAAAACAGAGAGAGAGAGAGGATGAGAAGCGATCAGAACCCCAAGAAAAGGGAAAATGGATGCACCAGTACTTCGCAATCCTTCCAGTACTTTTTCCCCTTCAGTTCGGGTACGGAAAACCCTCCCCAAGGGAAACTGTTCACTGATCCCTAGAAATAATTATAGATGCTCTTTTAAAAACCCGCCCTCAGTTTTCCCCCCATTTTCCTCCTACGCAATTCCACTGGTCACCTAAATTTGATCCAGGAAACCGTTCCTGCCATCGATGAATGATACACGCGTATATATACAAAGTTAACAATCATAACCCCGAGAAAAAAGGTTGAAGGAACTGATCAGTCAACAAGAACGCATTAAACCAGCATTCCAGAAAGATAGACGCTCTTCCCCATGGATGCGAGTCCCGGTTCAAAAACTCTTTGCCTCAGAAGTAACGGGAAGCACAAGGGAGTCATTTTCAAATCCTGGAGCGGAATTAACGATAGAACGTTGCTCCTAATTGGGAATACAAAGGGGAAGCGGATGAGGGAAACGCTCTTCTCTTCTTCTCCTCCTTCTTCTTTCTTTTCACCCCCTCCCCCCCTTGCTTCCAATTAAACCCCACAGAACCCGGTGTCATCCCGTGCTGGGATCCGACGACGGGTTAAACAAGATTGTGTCGAGCAGCATAACTGTCCGGGGCGTCGTCTTGCTCAACAAGCTGATCCCAGGGGCCTCAGTCTCATATTAGACACCGACGGGTTAACCTCGCAGTACAAAAGGTCGGAACATCGCGTGTGCATCACACGTCAATAGAAAAAAAAAAAACAGAGAGTATATTTTCTGCAGTGTGTGTTGTTGCGGCGTTATTACTGATAGATAAAAAGAAAGCATGGAGAGCTTCTTCGGTGGAGCACTCGGGGACATGGTGGGTATAGACTTCTCGCCGTTGTCCATCTTGGCCACCAACGGAAGACACACGGCAGAGGACCACAGACTCAACGTCTTCGACCCGCAAGACGTCAAGACTGCCATGGCCATCGCAGTTTCCAACGTCATCAACTGCTTCCCTTACTCGAACGACAACGCAGCCGACGAGTTCTGCGTGCCAGTGGGGATCCATCAAGAGACCGTGAAACCCGGGAAGAAGAGAAATCGGCGCAAGAAGCGAGAGGCCCGCGAAAGGACCTGGTTCGAGCGCAATGTCATCGACAAGGTAACGAAGCGGTTGTTCCCTTTCGTCGACGAAATGGAAGCTGCTGCTGCTGCCAAGGCCGATGAGAAACCCGTTTCGAAGAAGGCTTCATCAGGTGGGGCTAATCACAATAATAAGAAGGCGGAATCTCGTCGGGATCATTACGCTGACGATCGCCGTCGACGTGACTATCGTAATCGGGATCGGCACGCGGAAAGTGAATCCGAAGACGTCTACGACGACGATGACGTCAAGGAGCGAAAGAATGAAGCGAAAAAGCGGTCTTACGAAGCCTCGTATCAAGCACCCGGGCACAGCTACGACATTGGCGGTTATTGGGGTAAACGAAAACCCGGGAAGGGTTGCTATTGCGCACTCGGCAGTGCGGGTTACGGGGGCGGAGGAAAGCACGGAGGCAAGGATCACAAGGATCTCGGGCCGATGCTTTCTTCGTTCTACATTTACGGATTGCCGATTGCCATTTTTGCGACTCTGGCGTCTGTAGTTGTTGGAGCTGGACTCGGGTATGGACTCGGAGTCGTCATCAGGACACTGACGAGCAACAGCGGACGTGAAAGTGTTTCGTGGCTTCGTGGGAAACGAGGTAAAGTTCCTTTTTGCTATTTACGCCAAAACAAAATCATTCTCCGCTGCCCGGAGCTGCACACGGTTTTTTTTTTTTTTCGTTTCGTAATTTTATTCACACTTTATAATGCAGACCTTCGCGACAAAAAATCCTTCGCTGACTCATCTACATTGTCACCTAATTTCTTTGCCCGAAAACCCCTCATAGAACCATAAGAAAAATCAAGATAATTTCTAAAACAGCTTCCGAGCTGTAATTTTGATTATTTCGAGGTTTCTTACATAGAAAAATAATGATTGTCAATCACGAAAATTTCCTCAACTTTGTGCAAGTGAAACAGCAACAACTAAATGTTTTTTATTCAATGAGATCTTATCGAAAAACATTCCTTAACAAAACTTCAAAAAAAACATTCTGAATTTTCCGATTAAAAATACAACGAAACCATTCATCCATTATATACGGTGTTCGGTCGTTCGAAGTAAAAAAAATCTTTCAATTGAACAAATGAAATGTGTCTGCAAATAAGTAAAAGTAATGACCTTTGAAAATAAAATTTTTGAAAGTAACTTTTAGAACCTTTTTACTAAAAAAAAAGTTTAAAAGATTACGGGGAATGATCGGTTTCTGTAAAAAAAAAGAAGTTCCTTAAAAACGCACAAAATAAAAATATTGTCATAAATTGAACAATTGCAGTTGAAATAGGCACTATTAGTAATAGTAAAATAAGTACTGTATAATCACAATCTACTTGAAAACTTGGGCCATTCCAGTTCGAAAAATTGAACTTGATTACATCGACCGCTCCTTTTTTCCGTTATATAATTTTTGGAAAGACACGAATTCAACTTAAAATGCGGGTAATTGCGCAAAACAAACAAATGGTTGCAGCTTTTTGAGAATAATGATAATAGTTATTACTTTGAGCAAGATTCGGAATTTTCAAAAATCCCCGCTGCCGGCAGAACTTTCACTCGTCCAGCACGACACAAAAATCTTCAGAATCATGGGCTATTTCTTTAAGAAAAATGTAATTGAAACAAATGCGTTCCGGGCAGCAGGGATTTTTGGCAATAGCACATCGGAAATTACCTCAGGGTCTTTTTTTTTCCTCTCGTTCAGTGTTATTCTCTTCTCTATCGACCTCGATGTCACATTCCCAACAAATTCTCATATGTATATCATAAAAAAAACTACAGGTTCAACAGTGATTTTTAAAGAACATATTCGAAATTTGGTGAAACAAGAAGCGTTTCGCGATGTCGCTGGCAAGCGTGGGACAGGCCTCGTTGGCCGCAGCCCCAACTTACTCTTATTCTAACATCACGTCATTTGGCGGTTCCTCCGGGTACAATTCGTACTACCCGACACTTAGTGGACAGGACTACTCATCAATCCTCAACTCCACTTACCTCCAAAACTACTACAACTGGCCAGCCTATTCAAACGCTCTCACGGGCCAAGGGTATCTCCCATACGCATACCCAGCTGTGACACCGCAAACCGAAGCCCCGAGCACCAAAAACACCAAGGGCAAAGACAAGTCGGCAACGACGACGTCGTCGAAGAACAAAAACAAGAAGAAGCAGCAAGTGTCGGAAACTGAAGAAGACGAAGACGAAGAGGAGGCAGACAACGACGAGGAGGACTTTTCAAACGAAGAGTACAGCAATGAAATCAGTGACGAGGATTACAATAGCAGGGGCAAGTCATCATCATCCAAGCGTCGCAAGTCTCGTTACTCTGACGAATACGATTCCTACGAACGTCGACGTTATTTCGACGACAGGGACGACAATAGCCGGTCTTCGGAAGAGGCATTTTACAACGACGACGCTTACGATTCCTTCGGATCCGGGTCCAAGTACAATCCGAGCAGCGGCGGGAGCAGTTCTGGGTACTCGGATCAGTACCCGCAAGAGCACAATCATCACCATGTGCACGAATACACGCAGGACTATGGGTACCAAAAGCCCGAGCAGCCGTTGGAGTGCTACTGTTCCCTGGGCCAAGTCGGGTACATGCAAAAGGGCAAGGGGGGTTACGGCGGGGGTTATGGGGGACACGGATCAGGCGTGTTGTCGGGTTACGAGAAGTACCAGCTCCGAGACATCATCGCTATTCCCGTGACTGCTGGCGTCTTCATTGGACTGGCTGGGCTAGGAGCCCTGGCCATCGGCATTGCTCTGGCGCAGTTCAATCTCACCAGCATTGGACGTACGATTATACAACGTTTCTACCCCCTCCCCCTTTGCCCCCCCTAAATGCCCGTATTTTGACCCAAAAATAATAATACGCCGAGGGTTCACCCCCTATGAGATCCACAAAAAAAAAAAATGTATTCTGCACACTGAAATGTGTCCACAAGGACCGGAAAATGTTAAACTGTTCATAGGATTTAATGTCAATTTTAATGACATTGAAATGTTCGTCAAAAATGGACTAAACTTTCAAAACTAATTCAGGAAAGTCTATACAGTACTTCTATATTTTTCTCTTTAATTCGTTCAAATTAGGATAAAAATAAATTTAATCTCTACTCTTTCAATTTAATTGGGCACGAACATCAAATGAAAACGTTGAAGAAGTCGAAACCAGGTTCAAGCAAGCTAAAATGAATTAATTTAAAAATATATATTCAAGTAGCAACGTATTCTAGCATTTGCAGCTTTAAAGACATCATTAGAAAAAATGTGCGTACCATGGAAAAATTGTATCCATTATTTTTAATGAGGAGATCAGTCAAAATATAAACGATAGAATTTGAAAGGACAGGATTCAAGCAATAATTAGCAATAACTTTAATTTCACTACAACATTCTTCCTTCAGCTTTCAAAGTGAATGATTGATAACGAATGTTTTCTTTTCCTTAGTATGTCACCAGTTTTCTTTTCACAAATATTTTTTAAATATACGATAACTGTAACGGCAAATACAGTACGTGGAAGTCATGGAAATGATATGATACAATTTTCATAAATATTTTTCAATCTCCGTAATATTTTTTCAATCTTTTTGCTGACCCATTATCACGCAGTACCTCTGAAGCCACAATACTGTACAAGACAGTATAGCAAAAATAATGATAAAATCCAAACCAGTAATCGTAATTCCCGTACTTCTAAAATGTTTTTATTTTTATTAGATAAAAACGCATTTCAATTTTAAAATTGACCCAAGCTACGATTCTGCTGAAGCACGTGAATTAAATGGAATCCATTGGATAATATACTGGCCTCCCATCATATGCCTTTTAAACTACTGTCCATGACGCAAAGAAGAATTCATTGCGAGTTGAAAATAAAACTAAATGAATGAATTTAACATAACTCATAAAAGAAAGCCCATTTTCATCTTCAGAAGATTCGAGCTGCACCCTCTGATTTACTTTTATTTTTATATGTAGAAAAATAATTCAAGTCCACTTTCTTCAGTACTGAATTTTAAATCTTTGGTCGGATAAAATGTGTAAATAATAGACTAATCAACAAGAAAAATTATTTGTTCCGGCTACGATTTTTAACAGCAATCAGGAATACTGTCCTGTGATCTATGATGGTGCAATATATTTAATTTTCCAGTGCACGATGCGGGAAAAAACTTGGGACATTAGCGCAGAAGATTAAAACTTTGAACTGACAAAAAATTAAATTTTGGCAGCAGAATCTAATAAATTAATCTATGAGAAGAAGAAAACCGAGAACGACGAAAGGGGCAATTGAAAGAATCCTTCGGAACCTGAAGACCATACGTCAACTAAGCCTTACATAGTATTCATTAATTAAAGTGACCCGGATTAAATTACAAGAACATCCTCTTTATTCCTACGCCGTGGAATCTAACCTAATTGGCATAATTAATATTCGTGAACCAAGTTTGAGTCATCGGAGTAACGAAAAATCAATTAATGCAGTACTCGTATTTCCAACTGGAAGATACTCTCCTCTTTGATTCATTTGAACCAGAAAAAATAAATAGAAGTACAGTACGGATACAGTTGAAAGTTCTTTCAACTCTTCGCAGCACAGAGCCGGCGGTAGTCAGCATTTCACTACCATCTTAATAAATAAGTTTATTTTATAGAAAGATATTTTTATGCTGTATGATGGCTAACGGCAAAAAAAAGAGTAATACCCTCAAAATCCTCGAAGTTCACACCCTGATTTTTTCTTTCTTCCGAATCATCAACTCCCCTTCAACGAAAATAAAACATTCCCATCAGTGTGGTGAATCAATGTGTTCCCCCGATAACAGGAGAAGATTTCGGCACCGGACGACAAGACGACTTCATCGACGACTTTGGCTTTGACAAAACCATGAACAGCAGGATTCTAGACGAAACCGATGAGCGACAGGGCACTGGTGGAACAAGTGCATTTTACTATCCAGGCAGCTTCGCCATACCTGAAATACCGTCCGGAGAACGCGAACCAGACAAAACCAAGTCTGCCATAGCACCGCACAGACGATCAAAAAGAAGAATACCTTTCGTTGGTGAGGCGTTCGTTGGAAAGAAAAAGGCCTCCGCGATTAGGAATATTTTTTTTACAACTCGATTCACACACACCGATAAGCCACCGCGATAAAAAATACTTCATTCAGTCAGTAAAATGGAGAAATGCGCCGTCCAATTCACAAGCACCTTACTAAATTGGTTCCGCTCGTTTTGTCCCTTTCTTTTTAAAAACAGATTTAGCTGAAGAGCTGGAGTTTATCGACGAAAACGAGATAGTACTGAGAATGCTGGATGACCTGATGGTGACATACAAGTATGGATACATTCCGAAGTGCAGCAAGTACCACATTTGCAAGCTCAACAAAGCAGCTGCTTACGGAGGCGCGCCGCAGTCGACGATCGTGCCATTAGTCAGGTAAAGTACTTCTTAGAACAGTTCGTCTCCTATAGCCATAAAAAAGAATCTCATCAATATCTGAATAAGGAAAATATTTAAAAACTCAGTATTTTTTCGAAACATTCATGCTTCAGTCCCATATTGAATTACCAGGGATTTCTCAGGAAGTTAAATTTTAGTCGTCCTTACCAACGTTTACGTGAGGCCAAACAGCGACATCTATAAAAAGAAAATGATACTTTAAGAAAGCCCAGCACACAGAGTTCGCTCCACGCACCGTGAAATTCCTTTTGTAGAATTAAAAGATGATCAAGCCCCTAATCTTTCGCTGATTTTTACTGTTTATTGGGCGAGACGAAACTTTGTAAACGTACTTGATGCAAGTCCTGACGCTGTTTCTTTTCTCTTTTTTATTTTGATTCATAATAAAAAATATATATATATAGTTTGCCAGCTTCGTGGCTTCTGGGTCGCGAAACGAGCGACGTTTTGGACTACTTCCACGCCGTGTGGCTCGGACGGAATGACCGCGACTGCGACGATCAGTTCCCAGACTGTGCGCATTCCTTAGCGTCTGAGAAACCCAGTATCAACTGGGTCGCGAAACGAGCGACGTTTTGGACTACTTCCACGCCGTGTGGCTCGGACGGAATGACCGCGACTGCGACGATCAGTTCCCAGACTGTGCGCATTCCTTAGCGTCTGAGAAACCCAGTATCATCCCCGAAACATCAAACTCGACATCGACAACGTCGACTCCAGTTGGCTCAGGCACTATACAACCGCCGATCGACACCGGCACGGACGACAAGAAAAAAAACGTGACGCTAATACTGGATAAATCGCCGACAGTTGCAGCCTGACGGGATTAACTGCAGTATATATAGAGAGAGATGAAAGATATTTATCGGAAAGCAGTAAAGAAAGGCCAGACACGGGTAGCAACAACAAAAAAAATAATAACATACCCCTGAAATCATTCCAAGAATGATTATGGGAAAAGGATCCCCGCTATGCTCTTGGTCTCGTTCTTCAACACGGATTTCTCGGGCTTTCCGCGAAAAATAAATCCGAAACCCCTGGGTTTACATTTTTTTTTAAGAACGAGAAGGTCCTGCTTGAAAACCTGACCGACAGTTCGGGGCATTTCCATAGGAAATATTTTACTAGAAATTGATAAGCGTCGTTTCGAGTGGGTAACTCCTCCTCAAAGAAAGCAAAAACACTAGCAATGATATGCAGTAGATTATGAACGAATTTCAACGCTGCTTGCGGTAGTTTTATGAATATCTGTGCGTAGAAAGAATACGTACTATTCTCATTGATGCTACTATCGGTCGGGAAGTATTCCAGGGCAAAATATATTTCATTATATGAAAGTGAACATACATTGGCTATTTTTCTCGCAGCTTTTAAACGCAGAACTACGTCTCCTTTCAAAATGCGAAAACCAGAGATCGAAACAGAGGCATCAGAAATCGTGCTGGAAGCTGACAGGCTTCAACGAGAGTCTTCCAATTGAAAATATACTCAGGCGCATTTTTTTTTTAATTCGAAACATGGGCTTCTTCCGAAAAAATGTAGGAACGTTTTCAAGCAATATTGAAACTTGAAAGTTCTATCGTTTTTTTCTTCAGTTCTTGCAGATATTTTCTTGCGAATAAGAGCAACGGAGAATCGAACTAACTTTCCTGGGTCAGAGACGAACTCAAATGAAAGAAGCAAATTAGCACATTTTTAAGGAATTTTCAATGAGGCTAAAACGTTCATAGAATGCTCTTTTGCAAAAATAGGGTTTAATTCACTCTATGCACAAAAAAATGGTTACTCCGAATGCATATTATTATTACAGTATTACCAAAAGCAGTGATAAACCCGACAACTTTTTCACATCTTGACTATATTTTTTTTCGTTTATTGGTTGCGCCAAGAAAATACTTTGTCGAAAAGTTCCCACATTTCATCTTAAAATCTCAGCAAATATTTGTCTAACTGAATAAAAAAAAACCATCAGACACCTTCAGAAAAACGTCAGAAAGTTCTACTTCTGGTTTCCGAGAGACGTAGTTCTACGTTTGAATACTGTGCATTGGCTAGAGCTACTGCATGAAAATGCTCTTCAACTCATGATTGTTCACCTGATGCAAAATAAAAATAAAAACTTGTTTGCATTGCAGGAGGGAATAAAATGGGATCAGTGTTCAATGGGGGGTTCACGCAGTTCACAGGGATCGACTTCTCGCCACTGTCAGTCCTAGCCACGAACGGGAGACACACAAAAGCGGACTTCCGACTCAACGTCTTCGACACTGAAGACATAAAAACGGCTTTGACCATCGCAGTATCAAATGCCATCAACTGCTTCCCTTACTCGAACAACAATGCAGACGACGAGTTTTGCGTCCCAGTGGCGATCCAGAAGACGACGCAACCGTCAAAGGGCAAAAAACGACGGCGCAAGAAGCGAGAGACCAGCGAGAGGACCTGGTTCGAAAGGAACGTCATAGACAAGGTAACAAAACGGTTGTTTCCTTTCATTGAAGACGCGGAAGAGGCCACGGAAGCTGACAAGAAAATCGACGTCAGGCGCGATGACCGGAATCGACGGCCCGATGACGACAACAGCGAGGAAGATGACGAACCTGAAGACGAAGCGAGTAAACGGTCTTACGAAGGCGGAGATGATTACGAAGCCCCCGGGCATTCTTACGATCTCGGTAATTGAAAAAAAAACACACATACTTAAACCAAACAGTTAAATATGTCTGAAATGCAGTACTGTACATATGAATCTTAAACCATAGATTTTCAACCTCTTTCTTTCGTTAATTTTAAAAATTAGTCTTCGGCTTGATTTCTGGCCAAGTTCAACCGAATATAAACGCAGGCTTTATACATACTCAGGCTTCAAATACAGCAACTTCATACAATAGTGGTCAACTTGAGTCGACAGCAGATAAGTTTCCCAATTCATGTAATTGATAATCAACCTGAAGTGCTTGATCCAACCTTTGTTGATATAAACTAAGTTAAGGTTATGAACATGTGAGTCAATATAATTTCAACACTTGGACTTGTATCGCCATCAATTTAATTTTAATAAGACAAATTTGCGCGTTGCCTGGTGAGCTCAAAACCATACATAATTCAACAAAATATCGTACGTATCGTTCAGTATTTATGGTACTTGATTGAAAGCTGTAATATTTGAATCCCAAAAAAAAATTCTTGTACGACCTGGTTTTTCTCCTAAAAGGCTCCACTGACTTGACGAATGCATATTTTCAATCACTTTTTAATGATCCAGGTTCGAAAAAATAAACGTCGAACGGAGCTTCAAACATCGTTGCAGTCACAGGAAAAACGCAATCGCGAAATTTTCCGAATTCCACACAAGATGGATATTTTTTCAATTGAGATTTTTTAAAATATCACTCTTTATTTAAAAAAAAGTCTCAAAACTTACACAATATCCTAATTTTTTAATCTAGACTTGCGAAGCTGATTTAAAATTATGCTTCCTTTTCTGTTGACTGTAGGCGGCTATTGGGGAAAATCTCAAAAGGGCGGCGGGTGCTATTGTTCACTCGGATCAGACGACTACGGCTATGGAGATTACGGTGGAGGCGGCTACGGTGACAGCGGCGGCTACGGAGGAGGCGGCTACGGTGGAGGCGGCTATGGAGACAGTTACGGACACGAAGCAGGGAAAAAGAAGAAGGAAAAAGACTGGGGTCCAATGTTGTCCGCGTTTTACATCTACGGGTTGCCGTTGGCCATTTTTGCGACTTTGGCGGCAGTCGTGATCGGCGCCGGTTTGGGATACGGCCTCGGCATCCTTCTCCGAACGCTCACGACAGCCGCACAAGGCGTCGGCAGAGGCGACGGATGGTTCCGAGGCAAAAGAGGTCAGCATTTGGATGACGTTCATCCGAGTTTACCTGAACCTAATTCAACTTCCCGCAAGTTCAGCAGATTGGAAAGAAAAAAAAATCAGACGGAATCTTTAATCGAAGAGATGACAACTTATTCTCCAAAAACAAAATTGTTTCACAAATAAACACGCATCGGAAGGTCTACAACGATTACTTTGCAATGCTGAAAGAAAAATCATGGGGATAATTTCCCAAAAAGTCGTGGACAAATTTTAGATCGAATGACCACACATTTTTTCTTGTAATTGAAATGAAGATTTTTTTCGTTGGTTTCCATGATACACAGGATTAAAATACTAGCCGGAAACTTACAAAACATTAATCCAAGCATTTTCCAATACCATGCTTGATGTCAAAATTTTGTCATTTTTCTTTTGGTTCTCTTTCATGACGATGGTCGCATATTTCGGATCGTATTTTGCAGACGTAATGGATGAACTCGAGTTCATTGACGAGAACGAAGTCATACTACGGACTCTGGACGACATGATGCTGACTTACAAGTATGGTTTTGTGCCAAAGTGCAGCAAATACCACATATGCAAGCTGAATAAGGCTGCTACATACAGTGGATCGGTGCAGGCCAGCATCATCCCTGTTATGAGGTAAACATGTGCAATCTTTTGAATTCAATTTCATTACACGAAAATATTTCCCAAATTCTTAGATTAAAAAAAAAGCATGACACGTACGGCAGTCATAAAATTAATCCTCATATGCCGCGCTGAATTTCGAGTTTTCCGTGTTTCGAGAAACTCAATTCATGTAAGGCCAACTCGGGGCAAAATTAATTAAGCTTGAGAATATGGTATCAAAATTACAGTACTTCAGGTAAATCATTCCACCATTAGTTTACCTGATAATATGGCCGGTCCAGTTGCTTCATAACATCATATGAACACTGTACAGTAGCATAATTGACTAATTGCACAAATATGGTGGCGCACTAGAGTACAATACTTCGGTTCGTTCCTCTTCGAAGATAAATACTTCGTTGAAAAAATTTAAGCAACGCCATACCCAATGGAATGTTGTAACATGTCATACGTGTGTTCGAAAATGTTTCTTTTAATTTTGTAAACCTCGAGATGAAACACTGGCTTTAGAAAAAAAAATGTCTACCCGTATGTACTCGAGTAACACGCGCCCAAAAGAAAAGAGCGCACCCAAAATTTTCAACCTGAAATTTAGATAAAAATTTACCCCAGAATAAGAAGCGCACCTCATTTTTAGAGACTGAAAATCGGAATATGTTGAAAATTAAATGCATCATCATCTATATTTCGACTCACATTGCAGTCAGCTTCAATCTTGATTTGTCATCCTTTCCCTTTTTAAAATTGTCTGCATAAATACGTTTTAAATTCCCTGTTGGAATCAGGTATTAGTGCACCAAAGCAATATAAATTTTTTTTTGCACGCGTGCCCTCTTTTTTCGTTTAAATTTTGAAAAATAGTAATTTGCCTTTCAAGTATAATACCGTATAATTCCAGTATAATTACAAGATACCGCATTCAAGTATAATGCGGTATCTTCCGCATTACCATGGTTTACCATTACCAAATACAGTACTGTAATTTTTTCACATCTTGCTGTCTTTTAAATATTCGCAGCGTTTCAACGTCCTGGCTCCTCGGAAAGGCCAACAACAACTCTCTGGAACATTTCCACGCTGTGTGGCACGGTATGACACAAGCCAGCTGCGACGAAATGTACCCAGAATGCGCCACAACCCCAGCTTCCTCATCATCATCTACCCCGGAAACGCCCATCAACGATTCCGGCGGAAATTCTTCAACAACTGCAACAAACGCGAAATCTATACCGGAAGATACGCGGAAGGACAGCGAAACTGATGCGGGAAAATTAAAAATAGAGTCGTCAGTGGCTGCATGATTTTGTTGAGCTACTGAGAGATCAATCGCGGTATTATACGAACGCCGGTTCTATTAGTTGCAAATCTTAGCAATCATGCTTAAATACCTACGGAAGTTATTGTGATTTAACTTGGGATGCTTCGGTGTTATGCAGGAATCAGCCATTTGGAAAATCCGATAGCTTGCCAGGTGCATTCGCACTATTCTCCCTACACCTCAATACAAGTTATTCACGTGCTCGAAACTCGAAAAAGAAATTTTTTGGCAACAGCGACCACGAGAAAATGACGGCAAGGAGAGAACGTCTAAGCGAGGAAAAAAAGTTGCGAAAAAAAAATACCCTAAAGGTATGAACACGAAGAAAAGCCATTCGGCCAAAAATGACGACGGAAATTCGGCAGAAAAGAACTGAAAGAATCAAGGGAAAAAAGAGCGCAAAGAACAAGTCCAGCCAAAATACCAATTTAGTTACCCATTTTAGTTCAAAATATTTTCCGTTTCGATGAATTGAAAAAGAACGCACAGTACGAGGGTACTAACAAAAGTTCTCGGAATGGAAATAGAAATGGCGTCTAATCGAGCTGAAAAAAAGGTATTCTTTAGGGAAAACATATTCTTTGGCACACAAAAAATCAGCCCTGCTTGACAATGTTTTTTAATGTTTTGAAAAATTCACACTGGCAAACAATTTTTTTTAATGTTTTGCTTGCCAGTGTGAATTTTTCAAAACATTAAAAAAATTTGTCAAAACAGGGCTGATTTTTTTTTGTGCCAAAGAATATGCTTCCCCTGAAAAAAAATTTTTCAGTTCGATTAGACGCCATTTTCATTTCCATTCCGAAAATTTTCTTTAGAACCCTCGTATATATCTTTTTGGTGCGATACCGGGTGTCAAAGAGTGCAATCCTCCAACCCGGACATTATTCAAAACCAATTCGCTCCTCTGCAAAAAGTAACAATTTTGAGCTTAGTCTGGTCACTCTGACGCGATCAGTTTTCAGAATATTTTCCTCCGAAAAGGGTATTGAAGCAATAGAAAACATGGCTCCTGTATAACATCGAAGGGCCGCATTTTGCATCAAGCTTTTGAGCAAAATTTAATCGCGCGGTTTATTCTCTGCCCGAACGAAAAAAATTTGCCAAGATGCATTCGTCGTGACTTTTATCGGCCGATATTCGCGCCAAAATTTATTCGTAGAACATTACAAAGCCGTCAAAATATATTTTTATTTCGGAATTCAAACACATTCGCAGCAAAACCCTCCGTCCAAGGATGCCTAATAGTATTTAAAAAAAATACACAAAATCTCAAAAGAAGACAGGATTCATCAGAGACGACGAATTCTTCGAGTGAGAGGAAAAAGCAAAAGAAGCCACGTGAGTGACTTACACCGCAAAGCTTTCTTGATTGTGGGCTACGCCATGATTTGCATTACAAATAGAGAAGCTCATTCCAGCTCTTGACCTCAGGGCATCTTTCGCTGCGATCCGACTCGAATAGGAGAAGGATGAGCGTAAACACAAATCAACCACGAGCACAGCACACAGCAAAGGTTAGCCATGAACCTATTTCTCCCTTCTCTCGCCAGATTCGAATACAGAAACGGAAATAAAATCCCGGATGCGTTTGTTTCACCATGGCCCACGATTACATTAGAGAACTCATATTCTAACAAGAAATGTTTTTATTTCATGCTGAGATAAAAAGTAAAAACCTTCGACACTCAACTTCTCCTCAACAATTCCACGGTGGCCTTCTGAAAAACTCTCATCGTTGTTCGAGATGCTTTGGAATCCAACATGGATAAGCTTCACTTTAGGGCAGATTTTCCATTAGGCCGTTTATCTAAAAAGAATTAAACAGGCAATACTTTTTCCTGAAAAAGAGCCCCACCAGGTCTTGAGTCTGTAGTAAGAGGTGAATCGGAAAATAATTTTTAAGATTTTCCAAACAGACACTTACAAAAACTGAATTTTGAGAGGCTGACTTTAGGATGAAGCGCACATTCCGGCGGAACTAATTCTCTGATCTGCTTTTTATCACAAGTAATTGATCCATTTTCATTTTGATAATCGAACATAATTATTTCATCGAACATAACTTGTTCATTTTCCTTTTGTTAGCCCGCAATTTAAAGTAAATTTTCTTGATGGTGAGCATAGAGCTTTTTTATAGATTTAAAATTGCAACAAAATTCAGAAGAAATACCTTAATTAATTCACGAATACAAAGCGAATACTCAATACAGTAGTTTCAGATTCAGAAAAGCTATGCGGCGAGATATAGTACGTGACAGCACCATCACGGAATGACAAAAAAACGTTTTAGGTCAATTCCGGAACAGTAGGGGCGTCTAAAAAGGCTTCCGCCTTTCTTTACCACCTTCGAAGACCGCGAGAAACAAAGGAAAGAACAAGGACACGCAACAAAAAAAAAAAAAAAACACAGGCACTGAGAAACCACAGAAAAAAAAGTCGGTGCTGCGGTTCAAACTGGAAGTAAACTTCAGCCTCGGTAGCCGAATCGTTTCGCGTTCTTCATCCGGCGAGACTTCTGCCTGTTGGAGTTCGGTTCAGCTTCCGCACTTCGCACGGATCTCAAATGCTCACCAATTCTTAAAAACAAAGAAATTTAAAATTAATCCCAAGATATTTACGAATTTGTGTATCAGGTTTTTTTTTCTCGAAAATACTCGGTCCATCATCATCAGTCCACCAAGGACGAATTTAGAAAAAAAATGTGGGAATTATAAAAATCCATGAGGAATAAGGTCGACCGATAAATTTAAGAGATGGGATCAAGAGAAATAATTATCCTCGATGCGTAGAGCTTATAGCTTCTGAGAAGCGTTTTAAAATAGTACTGAGGAATGAATGAACATTAAGAATAAAACATAGTACGGTTGAATATCTTCAAATCAAACTTGAAGGGACCAGCAAAAAATTCGAGTTAGGGCGTTTTAGAGGTCGGAAAACAAGCACTTTTACTGGGTAAGAGAAAGAGGAATTACAGGAAATTGTAATTTTGTGAAATTCGGGGCCTTGAATAGCTTCTTGAACTAGTTGACAGGATGGTGAACTTGGAGACAAGGGTTCATTTGCCAAATTATTCTTTCACCTCTTTCTGAAACACTTGAAGTTACATTTTTATTGCTTTCCTCTTTCCTTCGTTAATAAAAATATTGGCAAAAATGTCTCCAGAAAATTCGAATTATGGAGGTTTGAGGGGGAAAATTTTCGAGTCAGAAAGGTTTTTAATGCATTGTTTCTAAGGGAACTCAGACAGGGACTTGCAAAAAAATTCTACATAGGTAGTCGTTTGACTTGGAAGAGGTTCTAGTAGTTATCGAGGCTTCAATACTTCAACTTATTTTCGGAGAAGCACTGCAATGGAAATAAGCTCACTGGAACGTTTCGATCAGCGGACCGACTCCCGGCTGATCATCAGCAATCGCACCACACACAGCACAAGCGATCATGCCGAGAAGCATCTTCGAAAAAAAAAAATCACGGAAAATTCAAATAATGATGCGAGTACTCCTCATCGAAGTCGTCGGAAACTTGATAGCTTACCGCCAGCATAAACCCGATCGAAAGAACCTTCATCTTTTTCCCCCCGAGGTTTTCCTTCACCTAGCAACGCAGAATCTGGTTTTCAAAAACGATGACCTCTGTTCGAGAGATACCCATGCAACGGGGCGGCTTTTAGAATGAGTCGGCGCGGCGACCAACACTTGATTTTATACCGGCGCCGGGCAAGACACACGTCTGTCGTTAACAAAGAAGGGGAACAGACAAATGCGGGTTTCATGCAAATCAGACAACGAATTGCGCATGCTGAACACGTTCTTACCAGTGGGGCGTATCAGTCATTCCACTCGGGATGCACAGGAAATATATATATATATATTTATATCGTACAAATATTTCTAAAATCTCAGGACTTCATTTTTGTAGGTGAAGTCCGCGGGGGACTACGGGTACGGTCACGGGACGAATCTACTTGATAAAAATGCAAATGTACTTATGCGTAGTATCCGAGTAAATTCTCCCATAATCACATAAAGAAAAAGCTTTACACACGACACCTGCGTATAAGGGAGGTGCACCCAGTACAGGTGTACCAACACTTGGGGCATGAATTGACGAGTGAAAAATTTACGAAGTCTGCGTTTTTGCGAGAAGAAATATACAGTAATTGCAAGCCTTTTTGACCGTCACATAAGTAAATCTACAAATTCTGCGTTTATAGATCATTAGTCAATTCATGAGTGATATAATATAAGATAATCTTTTGACACACAGTATACACTTCTTGCCAATATTCTAGCATGAGACTGCTGTCACGGTGCTACGCTGGAGAAAATCCTCTCAGATCCTATACGAATACAATTTCTATAAACTTTAAATGATCAAGAGATTCAATTTTTTAATGGGTGCTATGCTGCATGAGAAACTTGTAAGAATTTGTAAATCTATTCGCAGAATACAGTAACTTTATTCTTTATATTTTATTATAATTTATCAAATATGCTAATTGGTCAAAGGAAACTGCAATTTCAAGCACGATTCCTCAACCTGCGATTGTAATCCAATAAAATTGTATTGCAGTCCACTTCGAACGCATTCTCACAACATTTTTCAAAGATTTGTAAATATGAAAAAGGAAATATGCACTTCGTAAACAGATAAGTTGAAAAAATTGCATCTATACCAATACCTTCAATGACAGCGTGAAGTACAAACCCCACAACGTACGTTCTCAAACTCATGAATATTTCATATGGTAAATCGATGGCAACAGCCACTTTTCAGAAGAAACTCATTAATTCGAGTGACTGCTTGAAACTTTAGTCTTAAAAGAGTAGTTCGACTAAAATATTAAATCCATCGCTTTGAAATAAAGCACAAAGCAGTTCACCATCGAATGCGACAATGCATTAATAGCATATGATCTCTCACTAACTTTACGTATACGGTACAGTACTGTACCGGAGTGCGTATACGTTCAATTGGATAAAAGCTAATCATTTTTGTGCGATTAAATAAAAAAAATTATACGTTTAAAGGTAGGAAGTCGTAGAAATGGAATATTGAATTATTCCGTTTTTTATCTGCTACGCGATTATTGTCCAACCAATTTGTACCTTTTTTAAAAATGTTAATACATCATCAGAAAAAATTCGAGAAACGCGAACTGTTCCTTTTTTTTAGTTGAAAACTCATTAGAAAAAATTAATGCTTGGTTTCAGTCGCGTTTATCACCGTGAATCGAATGCGAAGTTTCTTTTCGCCTCAAGTCCTAAACAATCGACTTTTATTGACTGAATAACTTTTAAAATACAGTATGTTAGTCGTAATAAATGCTTCTTAACGTCTCTTTCTTAGTTTTCTTGTCACATCAAAATGCTGACAATAGACCCGCTTGAACCACACATTTGTCATTATATTCTACAACACATTAAGAACGGTCCTAGGAATGGTTTCCTACTATATTATCCCACATTGTTCTACCCGAAGGGATTAAACCGTCTGGTCCTTCGCCAGGAGGCTGGGAGGGGGTCCGTTTTTGCTCGGTTCGATCGCTGATTGCCAGGTGCATTGTTAATCATGCTCTGTTTTTTGGGACCTGCATTTACTTCTGCTATAATGTACTCCTAAAAATCGTTGTATTGTTTCTACAGCTCCCCCATGGACTGCAATACAAAAGGCATTTACAGAAGGTACACAAGTACAATATGGAAACATTTTAATTTTCCTCGTCATAAACTGAGAGTTCATTCAAATTATATTCATCAACTCTTGGAACTGGGGCAAGGTCAATACAATTTTGTTTACACCAATCAAAGAAGATGTGTGCCAAATATATGTTCTCATAGTATACGGATAAATAACCAAGCTGTATTCTTCATAAGTTGAAGTCATGTAGGCGGCATTCAAATAATTGGTGAACTTTGTTTTGGCATCATCAATATTCTTTTGTGCCATTCTTAATAAATTTATATATAAAACCAGGAAACCAAGATCTTTTGTTATGTAATTTCAGTTTGATTCAGTTGCCTTGAAAGGCAAAAAATTGTGAGCAGTGAAAAATCATGCAAAAGAAGCAACTATTCAACAGGACTATTCAATAGGCAACTTGGATACTTCTGAAGAAATCGTATTTAATATTCCTTATATACCTTAGACTTTGAGGAAAGTTATTTATGTCCCCGTTTCAAAAATACCCATTTCCTTTCTGCAAAATTTGCGGGGTATTAGCCCATGGCGCCTGGCGCTCATTCCTGAGGNTTCTCCAATATCGCACTGATTTCCTCCCAATTTCTGGAGCCCTTCAATCCATACATTTCCGCACGAAGATTCGCGGCGGAGATGACAAATTCGCGATGTGTTTCCTAGATGGAAAAAGTTACACGAACTTAGCTGGCTTTGTGGGTGCGCGTGTTACTCGAGTAAATACGGGTATAAACATTTTTTTTCTAATGCCGTATTTCATCTCGAGGTTTACAAAATTAAAATAAACATTTTCGAACACACGTATGACATGTTACAACACTCCATTGAGTATGGCGTTGCTTAAATTTTTTTTTAACGAAGTATTTATCTTCGATGAGAAACAAACCGAAGTATTGTACTCTTAGTGTGCCACCATATTTGTGTAATTGGTCAATTATGCTACTGTTTAGTGTTCATATGACGTTATGAAGCAACTGGACCGGCCATACTATCAGGTAAACTAATGGTGGAATGATTTAACTAAGTACTGTAATTTTGATACTATATTCTCAAGCTTAATTAATTTTGCCTCGAGTTGGCCTTACGTGAATTGAGTTTCTCGAAACACGGCAAACTCGGAATTCAGCGCGGCATGTGAGGATTAATTTTATGACTGCCATACGTGTCATGTTTTTTTAAATCTATGAATTTAGGAAATATTTTCGTGTAATGAAATATAATTCAAAAGATTGCACATGTTTACCTCATAACAGGGATGATGCTGGCCTGCACCGATCCACTGTATGTAGCAGCCTTATTCAGCTTGCATATGTGGTATTTGCTGCACTTCGGCACAAAACCATACTTGTAAGTCAGCATCATGTCGTCCAGAGTCCGTAGTATGACTTCGTTCTCGTCAATGAACTCGAGTTCATCCATTACGTCTGCAAAATACGATCCGAAATATGCGACCATCGTCATGAAGGAGAACCAAAAGAAAAGTGACACGATTTTGACATCAAGCATGGTATTGGAAAAATGCTTGGATTAGTGTTTTTTTAAGTTTCCGGCTATTATTTTAAGCCTGTGTATCATGGTAACCAACGAAGAAATCTTCATTTCAATTACAAGAACAAAATGTGTGGTCATTCGATCTAAAATTTGTCCACGACTTTTTGGGAAATTATCCCCATGATTTTTCTTTCAGCATTGCAAAGTAATCGTTGTAGACCTTCCGATGCGTGTTTATTTGTGAAACAACTTCGTGTTTGGAGCATAAGTTATTATGTCTTCGATTACGGATTCCGTCTGATTTTTTTTTTCTTTCCAATCTACTGAACTTGCGGGAAGTTGAATTAGGTTCAGGTAAACTCGGATGAACGTCATCCAAATGCTGACCTCTTTTGCCTCGGAACCATCCGTCGCCTCTGCCGACGCCTTGTGCGGCTGTCGTGAGCGTTCGGAGAAGGATGCCGAGGCCGTATCCCAAACCGGCGCCGATCACGACTGCCGCCAAAGTCGCAAAAATGGCCAACGGCAACCCGTAGATGTAAAACGCGGACAACATTGGACCCCAGTCTTTTTCCTTCTTCTTTTTCCCGGCTTCGTGTCCGTAACTGTCTCCATAGCCGCCTCCACCGTAGCCGCCTCCTCCGTAGCCGCCGCTGTCACCGTAGCCGCCTCCACCGTAATCTCCATAGCCGTAGTCGTCTGATCCGAGTGAACAATAGCACCCGCCGCCCTTTTGAGATTTTCCCCAATAGCCGCCTACAGTCAACAGAAAAGGAAGCATAATTTTAAATCAGCTTCGCAAGTCTAGATTAAAAAATTAGGATATTGTGTAAGTTTTGAGACTTTTTTTTAAATAAAGAGTGATATTTTAAAAAATCTCAATTGAAAAAATATCCATCTTGTGTGGAATTCGGAAAATTTCGCGATTGCGTTTTTCCTGTGACTGCAACGATGTTTGAAGCTCCGTTCGACGTTTATTTTTTCGAACCTGGATCATTAAAAAGTGATTGAAAATATGCATTCGTCAAGTCAGTGGAGCCTTTTAGGAGAAAAACCAGGTCGTACAAGAATTTTTTTTTGGGATTCAAATATTACAGCTTTCAATCAAGTACCATAAATACTGAACGATACGTACGATATTTTGTTGAATTATGTATGGTTTTGAGCTCACCAGGCAACGCGCAAATTTGTCTTATTAAAATTAAATTGATGGCGATACAAGTCCAAGTGTTGAAATTATATTGACTCACATGTTCATAACCTTAACTTAGTTTATATCAACAAAGGTTGGATCAAGCACTTCAGGTTGATTATCAATTACATGAATTGGGAAACTTATCTGCTGTCGACTCAAGTTGACCACTATTGTATGAAGTTGCTGTATTTGAAGCCTGAGTATGTATAAAGCCTGCGTTTATATTCGGTTGAACTTGGCCAGAAATCAAGCCGAAGACTAATTTTTAAAATTAACGAAAGAAAGAGGTTGAAAATCTATGGTTTAAGATTCATATGTACAGTACTGCATTTCAGACATATTTAACTGTTTGGTTTAAGTATGTGTGTTTTTTTTTCAATTACCGAGATCGTAAGAATGTCCGGGGGCTTCGTAATCATCTCCGCCTTCGTAAGACCGTTTACTCGCTTCGTCTTCAGGTTCGTCATCTTCCTCGCTGTTGTCGTCATCGGGCCGTCGATTCCGGTCATCGCGCCTGACGTCGATTTTCTTGTCAGCTTCCGTGGCCTCTTCCGCGTCTTCAATGAAAGGAAACAACCGTTTTGTTACCTTGTCTATGACGTTCCTTTCGAACCAGGTCCTCTCGCTGGTCTCTCGCTTCTTGCGCCGTCGTTTTTTGCCCTTTGACGGTTGCGTCGTCTTCTGGATCGCCACTGGGACGCAAAACTCGTCGTCTGCATTGTTGTTCGAGTAAGGGAAGCAGTTGATGGCATTTGATACTGCGATGGTCAAAGCCGTTTTTATGTCTTCAGTGTCGAAGACGTTGAGTCGGAAGTCCGCTTTTGTGTGTCTCCCGTTCGTGGCTAGGACTGACAGTGGCGAGAAGTCGATCCCTGTGAACTGCGTGAACCCCCCATTGAACACTGATCCCATTTTATTCCCTCCTGCAATGCAAACAAGTTTTTATTTTTATTTTGCATCAGGTGAACAATCATGAGTTGAAGAGCATTTTCATGCAGTAGCTCTAGCCAATGCACAGTATTCAAACGTAGAACTACGTCTCTCGGAAACCAGAAGTAGAACTTTCTGACGTTTTTCTGAAGGTGTCTGATGGTTTTTTTTTATTCAGTTAGACAAATATTTGCTGAGATTTTAAGATGAAATGTGGGAACTTTTCGACAAAGTATTTTCTTGGCGCAACCAATAAACGAAAAAAAATATAGTCAAGATGTGAAAAAGTTGTCGGGTTTATCACTGCTTTTGGTAATACTGTAATAATAATATGCATTCGGAGTAACCATTTTTTTGTGCATAGAGTGAATTAAACCCTATTTTTGCAAAAGAGCATTCTATGAACGTTTTAGCCTCATTGAAAATTCCTTAAAAATGTGCTAATTTGCTTCTTTCATTTGAGTTCGTCTCTGACCCAGGAAAGTTAGTTCGATTCTCCGTTGCTCTTATTCGCAAGAAAATATCTGCAAGAACTGAAGAAAAAAACGATAGAACTTTCAAGTTTCAATATTGCTTGAAAACGTTCCTACATTTTTTCGGAAGAAGCCCATGTTTCGAATTAAAAAAAAAATGCGCCTGAGTATATTTTCAATTGGAAGACTCTCGTTGAAGCCTGTCAGCTTCCAGCACGATTTCTGATGCCTCTGTTTCGATCTCTGGTTTTCGCATTTTGAAAGGAGACGTAGTTCTGCGTTTAAAAGCTGCGAGAAAAATAGCCAATGTATGTTCACTTTCATATAATGAAATATATTTTGCCCTGGAATACTTCCCGACCGATAGTAGCATCAATGAGAATAGTACGTATTCTTTCTACGCACAGATATTCATAAAACTACCGCAAGCAGCGTTGAAATTCGTTCATAATCTACTGCATATCATTGCTAGTGT
>CAJPEX010001814.1:0-33191 GCA_905338405.1 Notodromas monacha
CATCGATGCAAAATTCAAGCAAATGTGGGATTTTCAAATCGTGTTCATTCACTTTCTAACATTGCATAATAAGCGCGTGATTTTATGGTAAGATTTCACGTAGCTGACATAAACGTTCAACTGTAATGTGTGTTTTTTCTGAAGAATTTCGAATCACAAGGGAATACTGTAGTCTTTCGTGTATCACGTGATATTTTGGGGCTCCGATTGAATTTCTCATGCACGGATTTGGCCTCGTAGGTCGAAAACAGGTTGGGGTTTCGTTCCCATTCGACGAAAGAAATGAGAATATTCATCACCACCGTAAGTCATGAAACAAGTTTTACAGAAACTCTTGTTTAAAGTTAACATCGAAGCTTACACAACTTGAAGCATTACAGGGGCATCTATTTTGTTACGACTGCTTCCGTGAACATTTTCATGATGCATTTTCTGGAATAAGGTAATCCTTTTTACGTATCGCCGTTTTTGTTTTTAATTTTCGAGGCCGTTGCTCGGAATTTTTTTATGATCGAGATGTTTAATTTAAATACTAGAGGCGAGATCTTTATAATAAATTTTTTTTTGGCATTTATAAATTGAATATGTTTATAGATTGAAATGTTCGACTGATTCTTGGAATGGTCCAGTTTTACGATGAAACCGATTGAAAAACTGAACCGGGATTTTTTTTACCGATATTCATAGCTTCGTGAAATTTTATATATTAAAGTTGTGGATTCGAGTTTTTGCTGTGAGAGTTTTTCAAAATCCAAAAACCAAGTCAGTTGAAATTTTTAATTTTCAGAAGCATTGTCAGGTGAGGTTACTTTTTCATTCCATGCCGTTCAATTACAATGAATTTTGATTCATCGGTCACGTCAAGTACCGTATTGAATTGAAATCTCTTGCAGCACTGTGGCAGACTTTTGTTTTAAAGTTTATTTTATCTTTCATAGACTAAAACTTTTCAGGCGAGGATCTTTGTCGAAAGAAAATTCAAGGACTGTTTCGCACGATCATGTCGTCAAAAATAACGCCATACACCCATTATTGCGTTGTCCTTGTTCGTCTACTGGGTTACTGTATTGTTTACAATCAAAGACGTGCCATTTCTTAATGCTGCTCTGGACGGGATGAATTTCATCGTTAGCTTTTGAATTCATTTCTACTCCAAGTTGCAGAAATGAATTCGAAGCTTTTTGAATTTGAAGCTCGTGGGCTTAAACAAAGAAGGAGCTGTGAAAGTTTTTTCTGTAACATTTAATTTGGTTTACTGGCTATGCCTTTTCTCTTCTGGCCGACTGTGCGAGATTTTGAAAATGTTCTTCCATCAATTTCATCACTACTGTGTTCGCTTGAGTCCTTTTTTGTAAAAAAAAAAAAAAAAAGGCTCTTAACATGAGCGATCAGAATATCCAGTAGTCGAGTATCCTGGAGTACAACATTTGTTACCGTTTGAAAAGCACAAACTGACGAACATGAAATGACAAGGAAATTACATTATTAATCGAGCCCATAGTGACATTTTAATTTTAAAGATATATGGACAGTTTTCACGGCTAAAACTTGAAACCTCGTCGTAAATTCGGGATTCGATTCGTGGAGGAAACGTTTTAGATACACTTTCCTTTTTTCGTCATCCATTTCTTCCCTTTTTTGTCATCCGTTCCTCCTTTTTTCATTTCGTATTTGGAGAGAGAGAGAGAGAGAGCTTTCCGTTGTGATGGATGAGGTGATGAAAAGCTCGCTTTCACCGTAGCCGCGCTGTGACCTGGCCGGGGTCACGGGTCGTTGATTGCATGAGTGCCGCACTGCTTGGCATCTTTAGGCAAAACTCTTCGATTTCTTGTTTGATTTTTTTTTAAATTCTACATAAAGGATCTTCTTCGTATTCTTTTGCTGTGCGTCCCCCCCATCCACGCCTTGAAACGTTGTTGCCTTTCCCGTCGATTAATTCGAAGAAAGGAAAGGGATGTTTCCCTCCTTTCCATTTCGAACGCTCCAGGTGATTCGCCAATCGGTTTTGTTAAGCCTGGCTAACTGTCGCAGGTGCAAACAAACGGCGAGAATTGGCAAACAAAAATAAAACACATGTACAGCCCAAACGGTACTGCAAAGCTTTGAAGTACTGTATATGAAAAGTGAAAAAAATGAGTTCTAACAAGCAGAGGTCACACAACATTTCAGGAAGAGCCCAAAACAATTGCATCATTGAGTCACTGATGAGACAAAACCTGGCCCATGATTGGCAGAGCATTTTAGCGTTAAGTGCAAAATTCTCAAACAGATGATGAAATGGGAAGCAAACAAAATGTTGCATGAATTGTAAAGATATTGCAACCAAGATTTCTTCATTCATTTTCAATTGACTTGTATTCTAAACCTTGTGTCTATTTGATTTAAATAAAATGACGTGTGACTTTTCGCGAATCTCTTGACTTTTTCAAGTGCTTTGTCCAGATATCTCCAAAAAAAAAAACTAAAATGGCTCATTCAACCAATTTATCTGATGCAATTCCTTCGAAGGATTCTCATCCGCAAGACACGGCAGTTGATCGATTGTGTCTTACTTCCGGATCTACATTTTGAGTTGATTTTTCTTGATTGTATTTTTTCAATTGAAATTATTTTTAAATCTTTGTTCGATAATTTCTAAAAGCAACGATACGTTATTCAAGAAGTTAACGAAGAGATTGAAACGCGTCAAATTTTTGTTCTGATCGATTGACGGAAAATTTTGAGCCTCTGATGTCCCAAATGATTTCAACGAATCACAAATCACAGTAGTTCATCAAAATTTCCTGTTGCACTGGACTCTTCTTCAAAAATTACCATCAACGACTGACAATGCGAATATTTTTGGCTCTTAAACGTATTTTTTATCGATTTTGGTTTGAAAGACGTTTCGAGATAAGTAAAAAGCTATCCGGGTTCTTTTTTAAAGATCAAACTGAGACGCTTTTGAGGTTTCAAGTACTAGATATTTTCAGCGTCAATTGTAGCATAGGATCCTTCAAGAGTGATTATGGCCATTGGAAAAATTTCTTCTCGTGTCCTTCCTTCTTTCAAAAATGCGAGTGTCACGTTTATGTATCGTAATTTTTAGATTTTAAGATTCTTGAAAGTGAGACTCTTTCCTTTTACTGCCGAACTCAATAAGACTTGAATTGCAGATGATACGTTTTTATGGAAGAAGATTTCACGCCGTTGAACATTCACTGAGAGCATTCGAAGTATTGATGAGTGAAGGAGAAACAAAATTCCCGGTACTTTTCCCGTGTTGGGAAGCTATCCCATTGGTCACAGTACTTGTAAATTTTACTTGATCACGGGCAATAAGGGGTTTATGGTCTTCGGAAGTGAGCACTTGAAGGCAGTCGTTGGATCTGAAATTATTTCGGTGCTTGTGTTTCCGCATCTTACTTGCCAAGGTTGTTACCTTTTTTACGTGTTTTGCAGTACTTTTAAAAAGCAGTACCTACTCGATACCTGCTCGTGATTGAGTGACCCGGAAGTTGTCTTGAATTTTCTTTGTACCGCAATTCCTTCGTTTCACGTTGAACATTTTCATTGCTTGCTGTTTAAAAATTTTCGCGCCATTTTTCAAATCTAGAAAATGCAGGTGGACTCTCTCCCTCTACAAATATGTAGTCTACGACGATTTTTTTCTGTATAACGAATTTTATTTTAGTTCCATAGAGGTCCACCTATGTAATAAAGATTCGGTACCACGAAATTTTCTCTACAACGCTTTTTTTCCTGTCCCTTGGATTTCGTTGTAGAGCGAGTCTGTTATAGGGATTTAAAAATACACTCAAAGAATGCGAGGAAATTTAATTTATCTGACGCTTGGATGTCGAAGAATTTTTTGTTGGTGCAATTGCTTCGATAATTTGAAAAAGAAATGTTCTCGAACAGTGTTTTCCTAGAATTTAGAGTATCGAACACCACGTTGCTCAAGTCAGGATTGAATATGAAGAAAAGTCTTCCAGAAAAATACTGAAACTTGATAAAAGACTTTTCAATACTTAATTAAAATGTTCCTTCTAATAAACGTGTATTGCTTCGATAATTTGAAAAAGAAATGTTCTGGAACAATGTTTTCCTAGAATTTGGAGTATCGAACGCCACGTTGCTCCAAGTCAGGATTGAATGTGAAGAAAAGTCTTCCAGAAAAATACTAAAACTTGATGAAAGACTTTTTAATAATGTATCACAATCGCCCTTCTAATAAACGTGTATACTCGATAAAATTGATGTTAAGGTAATTTTAGTTCGTTTGACGCATACATTATGCGCGTCCTTTGTTTGACATTTATCCCGCAAAATGAAAAGGCTTCCTGTGAAAATTTTAAACGGGTTTTCGGGTTCCCTACTTGGCTTTCTTTTCAACGTCGCCGCGACGAATAAATTTTGAAACGAAGAAAGGTCTTGTACAGTATTTCAATTTGAAAGCGTCGAAAAAAGAGCGTAGAATAGTTCTATCCATACCAAAAAAATAAAAATAAATCGAGAAAACGGTAGAGTCGACTGTGTGCAAGTCGAGGACCGCGTCTTTGTTTTCAATTATTTTTTTGCTGTCGTCGAGTTTCGTCATCACCCAGGAATAAGAAGAAAGCTCTCTTGCCATCCAGCCTTGGCGATGAAGTCGGAGTAGCAGCAGGTTGTAATTATATTTCTCCAACTAAGCATCTCGGTTGGATTCTTGCGGGAAGCCTCAGTATGGCGAAGTTGGCGTAACTTCCTGTTGTCATCGAGACCCTGGTTCCGCTGCTCAGCGCGATTGCCGAATCCGTCGAGGGGTGTCCAAACCTTTTCCCGAAAGATCCGAATTATATTTAGTACCATATTTACGTGAAAATCCTCAAGATCCAAATTCTATTTAGTATCATATTCACGTTACGATCGCTGTAGTAGACCACAACCGAGCTTTGGACGGAAATTTAAAGAACAGTAAATTTATAAACTTCAAAAAATTCGGGAACCATTTGGGGGCAAAATTCGCTCTTTACGTAGAAAAAATGCCAATGATCTAATCCCCCCCCCCCCCCCCTGCAAAAATTTCCAAAAAGAGGACTTCTTGATTGAGAGGATTCCCATGATTTTAAAACCCACATAAAATTTTTGTTTTATGTGCACTTGATGAATGGTGACGAGTGAGCAAGTACAACATTAGGTATAATTGGGGCTTGTTTTCGTTTCAAAGGTACTGTATTATCTGTTCGTTTATGTCAATTTTTTGAGTCATAATTATTGTTAAAGAGAGATTTCAGCCAATATTCTCTGCCACGAACTGTGTTCAAAATGATAATTTGAGGAAAACAAATTTGGTTCCTCCTTGCAGTACAGTATATCCAAAGGTTCAATGGGTTTTGCTCATGAATTTTGAATCCTTCATGGCGAAATCTTCATGATTGAAAGATGGCATTTGGAAACAAAATTGTGTATTTAAAAATGAATCTTAAAGATCCTAAACTTTATTCAAAATGAGGATTTAATGAACAAAACTTTCTCGTTCATCATCTGCAGTTTTGTCGTTCTATGGTTTTTGCTCATGCATTTCGAATCCTTGCCTCGCAAAACTTCCAATTAAAAAAAATAGAACACTTAAAAACAAATTACTGTGAATAAAAAATATTCAAAAGCAAGATTGAGAAGAATAATTGCAGTGGGGGAAAATGTTGGCTGAGCGTTGCCAACCCCTTGAAATCTGGGCTGGCTCAATTTTCCTTCCTTCCGCACGTTCGGAAGAACGGGGATCGTGAGTGAAACCCGTTTGAGTTTGCCGAGTGACGAGCGGAAACGGTTTCGTCAGGACGACGATGATGTTGGGCGAAAATTTAATTGGGCATCAGTGGAGCCGAAAAACGTTTCGGAAATATTCATTCACCGGCGTATTATACTGTATTTTCATATTTATTTTCTTCTTAGGAAATGAAAGAAAAATATTGAATCGCTGACGCTGGGTAGGAAATTGGCCTTTGTGTTGGGCGATCGTTTGCTTGAAAAATAGTGATGCGTGTTTAATTCTTGAGGAAGTTGGGAAATTTCTTCACATTCGAATACAATTTCCGCTTCTCAACTTTCGGTGGAATTCGCGGGATCATTTTTAAATCGAAGTTCTTTACATTTTATTCGCGCATGATTTATCACTCGTTTTTTTTTAATTCAAAACGCGCTGACTTCCGGACGAAGAAGTTTAAATTTATCATTCGTTTCTGGCGATTAATGCTTAAAAGCGGCGGGAATGTCAAAGATTTAAGCAACTCTTCGCGGAGTCGGCGAAAAAAAAATGTTGTAATGAAACAAGCAGCATTGTCTTCATGTCTTGGATGTCACAAAGAGCTAATTTCCTGACTTGATTCAGCTCGGCAGTTTATTTTATTTAATCGCAAACAACGAAAAAACTCTAATCGATGACGCAGAACTTAAAATTAGGATTCGTGCTTCGTGTGACCATTTTTTTTTGTATTAAAAGAGACGGCATTTTCAAAACAACTCATGTAAGGATTTGCTGTACAATATATACGTGCTTTCCAGTTTTTTTTTTTTTTTTTACTTTTGCCGAAGTTCACGCGAGAAGTTTCAGTGATGTACATATGCAATTTTACTCGCTGTTTTTTTTTATGAACCTGATGTCTCAAGCCGCCAATTTCCTAGTACATTACCAGTCTGTGTTTAATATTTCATTTCTTTTGTTTGCAAATCAGGAACAAAGTTTGTTTCATGAAGCATGAGAACACGGACTTATAGTGCTTTGAGATCGTTGCTTGAAAAGGGATAAAGTCATTGGCACTTTTTTTTAAGCTGGAAGATTTTTATGATGAATGTTCAGCGCTGTAGTGAATTATTTTGTAGACCGCAGTAATTTTTTTGTTTTTCACGATAAGTAGGTTTTTGCGATTGTTCATGCTTTAAACTTTTAAATTGGTTGTCTTATTTGTTTTGGTTTCATTCGCTTTTCTTCCAGTATGCAACTACAATTGCTTTTGGCACGTTGCGACAACGGAAATACATTCCTCCTATCGGGCTTTCTCGAAGGACAAGATTCATGGAGAGCTGGGAGTTTACATCGGGCTGAACTACGTCAACATCACGCTTCGTGGTGAGAAAAACCTTCCACGAAAATCCTTTGTAACACAGAATCCTTGAAAATTGGCATTTTTTTTGCTGGAATCTTTGAGAATTCACAGGATTTTCCGAATTTATTTTTCAAACGGAAATCCCGGTCCCAGAGCCGAGTTTTTGGGGAGCCATCTTTTGTAAATCTTGAATAGCATATTTAGGAAAAGAGGTTTTCTGTAATTTAATAACGTCATCCAGTACGTGTTATCATATTTTGTGATGAATTAGTCATCGATTTCATGCTTTAAATTGCTGTTGTTACTAACTTATTGAAAAACGGTTAGTTAAACATTTTAAATTCAGCCGCCCACCAAGGAAATTATTGAAACCATATATTTTAAAATTTTTGTGCATTTGGCATGGATTCAAATTTTTGAATTTTAAAACTGTAGTCAACATTTTGTCACGTAGTTTTCGAGTTCTTCGATGCTTCGTCCCAGACTTTTGCGTACAAAGTCAGAATGAAGAACGGTATTTCTTCGACGAAATATAAACTATAGCTCATATAATTATGCTGTCAACCTCTTCAAGTTGAACTTCCAGGGATCAGCAAAAAATTGGAGTTATGGAGGTTTCGAGTTAGGGAAGCAAGTTTTTTTTGGGGGTAGAGAGAAAGAAAAATTACGGAAAATTGGAATTGTTGATATTCTGGGCCTTGAAATACTTCTTGAATGAGTTGACAGGATGCTAAAGTTTAAGGCGAGGGTTTATTTGTTCAAGTAGTCTTTCGCTTCTTTTATGAACACATAAAGTTACATTTTTACTGCTTTTCTCTTTCCTGTGTCAATAAATAATAGCCAAAAGACCTTCTGAAAAATCGACTCAGGGAAGTTTCTGATGCATTTTTTCTAAAGAACTTCAGACAGGAACTTGAAAAAAAAATTTCTTCGACTTGGGGTGGTTCCAGTTACCGAGGTTCAACTGAAATTCGCAGAAATAAATGGCGAAAATCGAAGGAAATGATCCGAATTTTCTTGAATATTCAGCAACGATCGCCCTCTTTACGCGTAATTCATATATTACAGAATAGCTTTTATTATCTAATCTCCGATTTTCCTCGTCGTTTTCTTCATAAATACGAATTTAGCCTTTTATGTTCCATTAGTCTCTACATTGCTGCCCTGACTGGTGACTAACATTATTAATCGTTTACTAGGATCTGCGGGGAAGAATAAGTAAGATTCTTGTAATTTTATTAATACAAGTGGACTCTCTGCTATGAATTACAAGGGACAAAAAATACGTTGTAGAGAGAATTTCGTGTTAGAGAACCATATGGCACAAAAAATAGCTTCTCTGTGCCGAGAAGATCGTCGCAGGAAAAGATCGTTGCATAGAGAGAAAGTCCACGTGTTCGTAAAGTACTTTGAAACATGTTTGAACTAAAATACCGTACCTACGTTTTTTTTTAACCTTTCGAAGCGTTTGAGTCAAATTCTTAACGGCTGATAAGACTTCCAGGCGATCAAGGGGTGTTGCGAATTTTCACGCCAGACTAAATTTCCCGTAGCTTGGTGCTCTTTTTGGGTGATTCTTATTCTGTCCACTTTTTTTTTCCTCCTTTCTGTAAGATACAGTCCAGTGATTTTGTCGCTTCAACATACAGTACAACCCAAAACGTTTCAATCATCTCCACGATAATTTCAGCATTGCCGATGCATAATCGCAGTGGACAGATAGACTTCAACGAGCGGTTCTACTGGACAGCGCCGAAGCAGATGCAAGACGAGTACAATGCGGCGCTGCTCAAGGGACTCCCGTACCCGCTGCTCACGGTGGCCGAGTACTTCGCCATGGACGCCGAGGGGTTCTGCTGGGGTCGCATGTACCGCCAGGCCGGGTACTATGCTCACATCATGCTCTGGTCAGCCCGACTTTTTATTTCTGCTTTGTCTTGTTTTGTTTTGGTTTTTAAGACTCCTCAAACTTCCCCCTAGTACATTATTTCATCATGTGCTATTCGTGAGCGTGCGTGGGAAAAAAATTAGTAAATAAAAAAATAAATAAATATTGGGACTCAGTTTTCACCATAATCCAATTTTTTAAAGACTGTTTCACATTCTCCGAACGATTTTTTCGGGGCTAAATTACGGTACTCCAAATTTCACCCCACAATGTTTTGTGAATCAGTTTTACTCACCAATAAATACATTTTAGATAAAACTGTAGGCTATTATTGTAATTCTTTTTAGTTGGCATGAATGTCTCATTTCTGAGCGTTTTTTATGACTGTGGTCTAAATATTTTCTCATGTCACATGTTCTTCGAGGTCTTCCGAACTCAGAATGAAAGATTCATCCCACAAAATTAGAGAATGAATAAAATACCTAATTTTATATATTTTCACGAAGAAACGGCGGAAATCGAGTGAAGCGATTAGCACTTCGAAAGGTCGAAGAAACGAAATCCTATTCTACCGATAACCGAACTCAAATTTATTTAATATTTATTCTCAATCGAATTCTATTCGAAAGGAAACAAAATGAGTTCACGAATTACAAAATAAACCCCGAGTATTCAATTTCAAATTTTCTTGATTGCTTCCTCCATAAACAGAAATGTTTGTCTTTCATTATTGATTGGTCTAACCACTTGCTGTCATGGCTACCGAGTTTAATCCTTTCCCAGGATCTGGCACTGAACAAATAAGATTTTTGGAATTTTATTTGTTAGTTTGAAACGAGTTTGAACTGGATAACTTTTTGCAATCTTCCGAATCGCTACTACGTTCAAGAGTACTTACTGACTATGCTAAAAACCCAGTACCCATAACGTCAGACTCGGCACTCTTTTATTAGAAAGTAGGACCGAGTTTCAACAGACGATAGAGACAGGACTCAGACAGTAATATTAAAGACAGAGTAATAAACGACGTCATCAACCCGTTGATGTTACCTAATACGAAACTGATGACGCTTTAAAAAAAAACCTTGAAGTATGACTCATCTTGAAGCGCGGGTAAGTATTTCTGAGCCTTGTGATTATTTTTAGAAAGGTTTAGTTAACGGCCAATACGAGCTGATGCCGAAAAGTTGAGCGAGTGCAAATGAGCTTATCTTAAAAGATTGCGAATCGAAAATAGCAGAACACACAAATTACGACCTGTGCCTGACATTATAGACTCAAACCCGCACAGTACTGTAGTTTATTTTAATTCTTTCGTAAATGATCCTTGTTGGCCGAGCTGTGTTAGTCACCTTTGAAATTTTCAAAAATACGTTTATTTTCCCACTTGAGTGAAAGTCATATTGTTGGCTCTTTTAAAACGTGATTTTTTTGCGCGATTAATCCGTCCAGCCAATTATTTTTACTTTGGATGATGGACCAGTGTAACTGGAAAACGGTTAAATTTGAATCCCCAACTGTGTTGCTTACACAAATTACGTCAATGTGTAACAAAACTTGATTTATTCCACGATGCCTTGTGTTACGTGGTATTTTTCGTCATGCTAAGTTCTATTTTTCTTGAGGCTTCGCAGTGAAGAATTTAAATTTGTATTAAGATGCAGTTGAAACTTAAAGCTTAAATTAAAAAATGGCATTCCTCAGAATAAAAAGGCAAAACAGTAAATACCTCTCCAATCATTCTTCGTCACTTTCATGGTTACAGTCAAATGACCTACATTGTTTATTCTTGTTATTTTTTTTTTGAGAGTGAGATGAAGTGCTCATCTTTTCATGTAAAATATATACTGTATATGCATATACAGTATATATAAAATGCATCAGTGAACCAAAACGTTTTCCTCCTTTTCTTGTCATAAATCACAGGATAGTATGGCTTAGTGAAAGCCATGAAATGTAATTTTACGAGTCCCGTAGTTCACGAGGAATTGTATACGCAAAACATGTTTTTTAATCATTTTCTCCAAATTTTCTTTAAAATAATTAAATTGTGTGCGTCTTTTAGTTGAGTCGAGACCATCTGATACCTAACAAAATGTTGTACCTACCTCAAGTCTGATAAAGTTGATGTCTTTGAAAGAAAAGTTATTGTATTTGTGTTTCATTGTTTTTTTTTCTTTGACTGTTCCCAGGGCTTCATTTGCGCTTTGGCTCCTGATGAACGTGTTCCTGTGCGTGGTGCCGCGATACGGGGCCTATATGATGTCCATGACGGGTTTTATGATGTTGTTCACGTGCCTGGTGTATCAGCACCTGCTGCCGAAACGGGTTCTGCGGATCCCATTCGACCCAGTGACTGGGTCACTTTTAGCATTCGACCTGGGCTGGTCATTCTGGCTTGTTTTAGTTGCAGGTTAGAAATCATTATTCCTCTTTTCCTCAGGGTCACGTTATGATACGCAATTTATTCTCTCTTTTTTTATTTTCTTGCGGGGGGTCAACGGTGTGACTGCAATTTGCTGCATTTCTTTCTTCCCATTCCGTTCTTTCACGCAATCACTATTTTTTCTCATCATCTTTTTTTTTTTTCTTCCCCGGCGTATTAAAGGCTGTTGCTGTGTGATAATCGGCGCCATAATTTCCGTGGTGGACCTTGTGTGGCCACACACGTTCTCCACGATCCTCGAGGTGGATTACGGAACGCCATTCGACCGCCATGTGATTATCGAGGACCAGAAGGACCGGCGCCACTAGTTCAAGGTTTATGGGTCCGATCTTCTTGGCGACGTTCTTCAGCCTAGTGCGTAAAATGCCAAGCACAGTTCAGGAAAACTCAGAGTAACAATTACTAGTCTTTTTCCCAACCACATACACTCAGTATCAGTCTTTTTGTTTTTTTCTGAGGGGACTTCATTTATTTTTTTGCGGAGTAAAATTTTCCATTGGAACTGTAATTCCGTGACGAGTGTTATTCAAACTTGCGTTCGCACGTTGTTGGGAATGGAGAGGAGAATCGACAGTTAATTTAAATTGCACCCTATTCCTGTTGAGCAGGTCATTTCATTGTACAGTATTTACTTGTCACCAGTTTCGTGTTTGCTGAATTTTTATTTTTTTTTTAGAAATCAGAGCGTTGAAAAATATTTGAGACGGTTCGTTGTCTTCTTATGAGCGAAATCCAATCTGTAGAAAGCATGTTTAACGGGGTTTTGTCTGATATCGGAGATATTTTCTGTGCTTAGTGATGCTGAATTTGAAGCGTACCTCGAATGTATTTTTTTTATAAAATTCTTCCAGGAAAATTTCAGCTTTTACCCGTGGTCAAGCAACATTTCCTCCAATAACAAATAGCTGAAAAATGTCTCGGTTGACGCGATTTATTTCCTTGAAATTACTATACTGCGTAAAATCCGCGTGCAGGTTATGAAACGTGTGCGAGTCTTTGTAGATTTTAATTTGTTGATCGGTTCCCTTGCATCATTATTCCTTTGTTTAATGTTGCTTTGAAGGGAGTGCAGTGTGTACAATAATTCGAAGCAAGTGTTAAAATTGCCGATGCATTAAAGCGGTTAATTTTAGCTCAAACACAGAATAATGCAGTAATTTTTTTTCGCCGTTCCCGGTTTTGTTTCAAAAATGTATTCTACGGTGTATTAATCTCCCTGTGATCCAATTTTCCAAGTCATTTTCATAATTTTTCTTCCCTCATTTCAGTTCGTCATCGTATTAATTTTTCCCGCAAGATTTTCTCCCGTGTAATTTTATTCGAGGTATGAAATTGGCTCTCATTGATGCAAATTTTCTCCCTCAGCGTTTTCTCGTGAGCATACTCAATTCCGGGAAAGCTCGCCCAGCACAAAAAATAAAACTGGTATTTCAAGTATATCTGCGATGTTAAAAAAAAAAAAAAAAGAAATTACTGCATAAAATCCAAGTACAGCTTTAAAAAAACGCGCGCGAATCTTGATGGGTTTTCATTTTTTGATTGGTTCCCTTCCATTATTATCATTCTTTGTTCAATGCTGCCCTGAAGAGATTACCATACAGTGTATAATTTTTGAAATCTAACTGGTATTTCAGGTATGTTCGCAATATAATATAAAAAGAAAGTTAATAACTTTACAAAACGCGTTAAAAGTCCGCTGACAGCTGAGCCAACAGAGCAGCGCCGTTGCTCTTGCTGCACAGCTTTTACGGCAGCCCGCTGCAGTGAGACCTGGGCCCCCTGGGACGACAAGCAGTGTCCCGAGGTCGCCAGCACTTGTCCCCACTGTCCCTGGACGGTAATCGACTCGGCGTGGACAACCAAGCATTCGACCGCTACGAAATGGATGCCCCCAAGTCCCCGTGGCGGTACCCGAACTACGAGAGCAGTCCGTTCATGGGCGGCGGCGGTGCGGCGGCGTCGTCGCGTCCGTTGCCGATCCCGACGAGCAGCAACCAGCAGCAACTCCTGAGTGCATCTGGAAGTCGGTTCAGGTCCACGTCACCCGTGCGACAGACGCCGTCGATTGCGTCGTCGGCCGCCACCAAGTCGCCCAAGTCGGTTTCCTTTCGGTATGCTTTATTATTTTTTCATTACTCTACTTCATTCCTCGATTTTCTAGAAAAATCTTAATGACGTAGAAAAAATGGTGGAGGGTAAGGTTTATTTTTATTTTGTTGAATGGTGAACGGTCTATATAGGCCCCGGTATTACCCGCGGAGTAGTGCTCTACTTAAAGAGTTTATTATTTGAGCCTGACAGAAGCTAAACCGAAACCTAACTTCCCTAATAAATATACATGTACATGACTTGACATTAGCTTACGAACTTTTATGATCGTCAAAAAAAATAGTGGAGTTTCTTTGGGAAATGTGGCTGCCAGGCTGATTTTCAAATGAATAATCTCTCCTCGTGGTGTTCTTCCTGATAGTGTTGAGAATTGTTCAACACATTTCCAACTGTTTATTTTTATTTTTCAAGGTTGTCTCACGTCAAACTTAACCTTAATTGTTTATTCATTCCGTATTGCTTTCATATTACCAATGAATTCGAGGGATTTTTTGGAAGCAACTGCATTAAATTACGCATTTTTGGACGACGTACTTCCGATCGGGAAGAATCAGGTCCACTATTCTGAGTAATGTACGGCTTTATTTTTTATTTTTTATCCTAAACGGTGAAAGGGAATTGACTTGCTGAATCGTTTTTTCAGAGAATCTTTTCTTCCTGATGGGGAAATTATTTAAATCGGGTCAATTTTCTGAAGGGAATTTTTGTTTATTACGTTGAGGAAGAGGGGTTTTAAAGATGATTATTCTAACGAATTACAGTATTTCTTACGAATTTCTTTATACACTAGCAAACATCAAACAGCATCTCATATGTTGAAAAGAAGATTGTCATAAAATTAATCTGTGGAAATACATTTTCTTTCGTGATGATGAATATTATTTCATCGGATGAATTTTCGAATGGTTAAAAAAAAAAAGTCGAATTACTGTGATTGAAAGGTTTTATTACAATTAGGCGGAATAATTTTTACTTCGTAATAAAATTCCTTCAAATTTCAACAAGAATCGTTGCCTTAAGGGAATGGTATTCAAATGACATGAAAACTATGTGATTTTTTATTTTTGCGTTTCAACGGAGTAAAATCTGACCTTCATTCTCGAAATAATTGAAAGTTTGTTTTAATAGTCTCGAAGAATTAAAATGATAATCGAGCACCGAGGGATTAATTGAAAATGCATCAACCGCCCAGTATATCCAGAAGTAAAATTCAGAATTTAAAAAAAGTTATTTGTTTCTGGAGCATGATTTATTTTGCTGTATTTCGATAGATTCCCAAAGGTTTATTATCTCACCTATGATTCGTTTCAGTTCACATGCTCTGGATTTTTCCTCAAATCTTTCACTGGCTGCCTGAATAATCAAACATTTGTAATGCATATATGCCGAAGCGTTTATTTCGTTCAGAAGAAAATAACGCCACACTTATAACGTAAGACACAATATCATTCCAAGGTTAATGCGTTACGAGTAATGTATGCACGCATATGGAATTTCCAGGATGAATGTTAAATCAAATAATTGGCGTTTCCATGCGCTATATGTTTTTGCCTTTCATCAATTAGACTTTCGGCTTTATTTTGTGATGCGGATTTTCGATAATCTTACGTCAAAGTACTATTAGCCGGCTAAAAGAAGTTTAAAAAAGCTAAAAGCACTCTGCCTCCACCGAGTCCCACTTTGTATGTCGCTCCAGTGACCCTTCTGCTTATCGACGACGAGCCCGACTGGGCAATGCGTGGCGGGTTTTCCCTGTGCAATTACGGTATTTCGCAAGGATTGTTATGTGTGAATATATATGTGTGAGTGTGTGTGTGTGTATCCTTTTTGCCAAGAACCCCCCCCCCCCCTCCCCAATTTCGGGAAAGGGGCATTCGAATTAATCCGGGATAAGTGCAGGTTACCCCGGACCTTGTACTGTCTCCTCAGAAACCCCAGAATCTTGAAGTTTTAGATTTTCAATAATTTTTTGAACTGCGATCTCCTTCATTCAAGTGTTGGCTTATCCGTGGCATTATCTTTGCCCTCTTTCTTTTTTTTTGTTACCCACAATTCCCTCACATTTTTAAAATCCTTCTTTGTTTGATAATTTACTGAGACGAGGTAGAAAGAGAGAAGAATATGTACTGTATTCTCACTGAAGTCTACGGGAAAACGTGATCCGACATGCGGACGTTCCGACATGGGAACAAGGTCCAAGCACCAATTATGTCCGCATATCGGGGCCCAACTGTATTTTGTAATTAAATTGTGACAATCTCACTCTATACCCATGCTGCATGAGTTTATTTGTTTGCGCTAATTTTGTGTCGCTTCTGAGTGGAACTAAACCTGCATGATCATCTCTTGGCATGCACTTTTTAAACTAATCTAAAAGTCTTTTTTTTAATGTGTTCATAAATCGTGTTTCATTACATATTTTTTTTCTTTTCTTCCTGTCACTCACTGTGGTTCAAGCAGAGGAGACCCAAAGCCAGACATGAAGTTGCGGGTGCTGGGCCAGAGAAGAGCCACTGACTCGGATAATTCCAGTGACGAAGGCAGCAACGTCATGTCGAATGTGGAGTCGGTGCCGTCGGGTCGACGAGACTCGTCGAGCGACGTTGACCTATAACTCAGGTCCATACTGCAGCAGGCGTAGGTCCTAATGCTGCTGTACGTCGTTGCTAGCGGCTCGTCGAGCTCCAAAATAGGGACTGATTTAGTAGTACCAAAGACGAAAATAAAATATTTTTTTTTTGGGGAAATGATTTTAGCATGGCTTAAACTTTGTCGCGAGAATTTCGTAGAACAGGGATTTCTCAACTGAATTTCTCCGAGGAGCCACTGGTGATACGCAGGCACCTGCTGTGAGGTTTTATCCCAAATTAAATCACGATGGTTTCTGACAATTTTTTTTTTTGGGAAATAATTTTAGCATGCTTAAAATTCTGTCGTGGTTATTCCGTAGAACAGGGGTTCTCTGCAGAATTCCTCCGAAAAATTACTGGTATTACGCAGACACGAGTGAAGTTTCATCCCAGATTAAATCACGATGATATCTGCTTTTTTACTGTTGAAATAATTTTAGCATGCTTAAATTTTTTCACGATAATTCCAAAACACGGGGATTCTCAATTTTCAAGAGAGATGCAGGCTTCCCAATTTGAGTTTAATTTGTAAAAATTGATAGCTTTTGAATGATTTCAAATGATTTCGGCAGGTTTAAACTTTTTCGCGCTCATCACATAAAAGTGGACTTTCCACCCGAATTCCTCTTTCGCACCACTGGTGATGACAATCGGACATGCATTAGATTTTGTGCATAATTTATGCATATTTTTACGACAGATATTCAGGCGTTTCAATTTTGAGCTAATTGGTAAAACAACCATAGGAATATATTGAAGGAAGGTACAATACTGTATTCGTGATCGAAATGGTTGAGAACCTCTGTCATAAAGAGATTGGCGTGGATTTTTAAAGATGCTTTATATAATTTTTTGCACAAACAAGCTTCTTTTCTTTTAGGTGTAAAACCAACATTTTTTTTTTATCTGCGCTGTTCAACAAATGCCATGTTTCTCGAAAATAAGACTCATCCAAAAACATTTTTTGCGTTTTCTGAGACACCTTGAATAAGCGCAATATTTCAAAAATGACATTATAGAAATGTAATGAGATGTGTATCTCGACTGGGAACGCGAATGAATGCTTAATCTACAATAACAACGACGGTTGGCCTGGTTTCCGGGAAACACGGTAGAAAAGCTGTTCTCCTTTTTCACATGCCGCTTGAAATCTCTGCAGATTAAACGCTGATTTTGCTTGGGAGATGGTCTGCTTTCCGAAAATATACCTTTTCATGAAAAAATTACACATCATAACATAAGCCGCGAAATTCATAGACACATCCTTCAATATGAACCCTAGCTGATAATAAATATCGTTGACAGTTACCCCTAGACTTGACTTTATTTGATTCCCGTACATGTTGTCATTTCAAAATTCATGACGTGAAATATTGGGATTGTTAGTTGCGCAAAAGTTGAATTGTCTGGGAACTTCCAGGATTTTAACCTCAAGCCCAGATTCGAAAGCGGCAAAATTTTTGGTTGTAAATTGGAAAAATTTCTCTAAGCTTCCGGAACCCATAAAAAAAAATAATGCATAAATAAAATAAATAAAATATCAATTTAATAAAATAATGCTCAATTATATAATGATAAATAATGATATATAATTATATAATGCATCAATAAAATAATGATCTGCAAAAATAATGCATCCTAGCCTTGAAACTAGTCGAAAAGCTGGATTATGCAAATATAAGTATCATTTGATTTCCTACAAAGTGACTCTGAAAATGCATGTGCGGCCTATAATCAATCGTAGGCGGCATGTCAATATCACGTATGTGCAGTATAATGTGTGTATTCAATAAAATTGAATTATTAATTGAAATAGTTTTACACTGGCTCAAGTGCCACACAGAATGCGATGGTTAGACCAATTACGCGAGGCATTAAATATGTCCAAGCGTTTGTAAAAATGTATGGAAAAATACGCCCAAATTTGTCTCGAGATGTTTGCAGGAATCTGGTATTTTTCAAGATTTCCAACACATTATTTTTAAATACACTGCATGGTGAGAACCGAAAAATGTTCCGTGACGGCTAGAGTTCTCCACTCATTTCAGTGTGGTTGAAATTTGTTGAGAGTTCCTCCGCTAATGTTAATTTTTTTTATCCTCATCTTTTTTTTTTTTAAATCGGAAATTGCAGATTTATGTCTGTGCAATAACTTCTTCCGCATTTCTCTCGAAAATTTTCCAACTGTTCACGCTGTTTTTGCACGTACCCTGAAATTGCAGCTCAGAATTTTTCGGCGCTGCAATTGAGCATGAAATCGCTTTTGCTTGGTCTAAATTGACGAGGGAATAATAATTGCCTCTCTGTCAATTATCTTCTGCTCAATATACAGCTTTGCATCTTCAGCTCAAGGTTCTTTTTTTTTTTTTTTTTTCAGTTGAACCTCGGTAACTCGAACCTCTCTAGCAACTGGATATTGAGTCCAGGTATGACGTCGTCCGCATCCAGGATTACGACGACATGCAGCAACGATCGCCGAGCAGCTCGAGGTTTTATCCCTGACTAAATCATCATGGTTTCTGCTTTTATTTTATTTTTTTTTTGGGGAAATGATTTTAGCGTGGCTTAAACTTTGTCACGAGAATTTCGTAGAACAGGAATTTCTCAACTGAATTTCTCCGAGGAGCCACTGGTGATACGCAGGCACCTGCTGTGAGGTTTTATCCCAAATTAAATCACGATGGTTTCTGACAATTTTTTTTTTTTTGGGAAATAATTTTAGCATGCTTAAAGTTCTGTCGTGGTTATTCCGTAGAACAGGGGTTCTCTACAGAATTCCTCCGAAAAATTACTGGTAAGACGCAGACATGAGTGAAGTTTCAACCCAGATTAAATCACGATGGCATCTGCTTTTTTACTGTTGAAATAATTTTAGTATGCCTAAATTTTGTCACGATAATTCCATAAAACAGGAATTCTCAGGAATAGTAATGTTAATGTCCGCTAATGTTAATTTTTTTCCTCATCTTTTTTTTTAAATCGGAAATTGCAGATTTATGTCTGTGCAATAACTTCCGCATTTCTCTCGAAAATTTTCCAACTTTTCACGCTGTTTGCACGTACCCTGAAATTGCAGCTCAGAATTTTTCGGCGCTGCATTTGAGCATGAAATCGCTTTTGCTTGGTCTAAATTGACGAGGGAATAATAATTGCCTCTCTGTCAATTATCTTCTGCTCAATATACAGCTTTGCATCTTCAGCTTATTATTTTTTTTCATCAGTTGAACCTCGGTAACTCGAACCTCTCGGAGTCGAATACCTCCCTATATAAGTCAAAATTTTAACAAGTCCTTGTCGGAAGTCCCTTAGAAGCAATGCATTTAGAACCTCTCTTTGAATGGAAGGCTTTTCATTTCAAACCTTGGTAGCTCGAATTTTCTGGAGACCTCTTGGCTATTAATTTTGTTTACACTGGCAGGAGAAAAGCAATAAAAAGTGACTTGATTTGTTTTGAAGGGATAAGTGAAAGACTAATTGCTGGGCAAATGAACCCTTGCCTCCAAGTTCAGCATCTTGTCACTTCAAGGCCCAAATATCCTGTAATTCTTTAATCTTTTCCACAACGAAACTACTTGTTTCCCTAACTCGAAACCTCCCTATACCGTAATTCGATTTTTTTTATGGTTCTTTGAAATTCGAATTTTATGGAGAGGTTCGACTGATACGTATCGTACCTTGTGTGCCGTTTTTACCTTTCCATTCCAGTCACAGTATTTAATCTTTTCTTTTTTTTTTTTTTCTTGCTCAGAAGAGGAAGTGCTGCGGAGTCGGTGTCTGACGCGGGCAGCAAGCATCAGCACGCCCAAGTGCGCAAAATGAGCAGCAACTCCACGAGGATCGAGATGGACTTTGAGGACGAAGACGCGGATCAGGTCGGCGAGTTGGCTGGCTACAGACCCGGCGAACACCGCAAGGAAAGCGACAAGTCCGTGGCGTCCTCCGTGCTCGGACTCGCTCTCATGGACTCGTGGCAGTCCCACGGCGGCGGCGGCGGCGCCCTCGGTGGTGCCGCTGCTGGCGGCAGTGTGAAGAACCGCAAGAAGGCCAGCATAGCCAGCACCGGCAGCACGTCGAGTCGGGCGCCGCGGTTCGTGTTGCAGCCGGACGAGGACGAAGACCCTGTGCCTCTGGCCACGGCCTGTTCCCCGACGCACATCGTTTTCAGTCGGCCCGGCGACTCCAGACGGTTGGGAGATCATATTGAATTATTATTACCGTAATTACTTCGAGTACGATCATGCGCACACTTGATACTGTACCTGGTACTTCAATTTCTGGGAAAGAGGTGCGCATCGTACCTTATAAGAAGGTCAAAAACTTCCGTAATTCAAATTTACAGTGAATCCCTGGCCACTTTCCTCAAGACCAATGAATTCAAATTGAGTGAATTGACCTTCCTAACTCAAACCTTTTTGGATATAATCCAGAGTATTCAAGGGCTTTTTTGTTTAATATAAGGGCTGAATCTAAAACTTTTTTCTCACAAGAGAACAGATGAATATGTTTTTATTGCTTGTTTTAGAAAGGAATAGGGTGCTTCCTGCGAGTATAGGACATCTCCGAAAATGAACAAATGAACACTTTTAAATTATTAGGCGTTGCATCTTGGGTTAATACATTGGTATTTATTTTTTCTTGAGTTGTTGATTACGCCTACTGTTTTTGGGTAATACATTTTGCCTAACTTTGTAGTTTCATCTACGATTTCTTTGGTAATTAAATATTCGTAGCGTTCCTGAAGTACTGCTGTACATATACCACGTCTTTTCAATTTTAAAGTAATCAATACTGGTGTGATGTTTTTTTTGGAATCAATTTCGATTACTATTTCTAAGATCATTACTTATTCTTGATGTTTATTGTCGGGTATTAAATTCGAATTAATTGTTTTAATTATTTCTTTTTTTCTATAAGGAATTAGTCACGTTTAATGTATTTGGGTGACGAATTAATCATAAACTTTCTTAATATTTCGTATTTTTATTTCTGAGATGATTGATAACTTTTTGTGTTTCTCATGGAATTAATTCGTGTTACTATTTCAGCAGCAGTTCAGGTTTTTAAGGAAATTTTCATTCTTGGCGTTATTATGAATTTATGATTAAGCCGAAATAGTCTCCAGACGATTAATTCGTCTTTTTTCGTAGGCAATTAATCCCTCGATGTTTCTCTGGTGAATAATTAGTGTGACTGTTTTTTTTTAGGTCATCGAGAGCACTTGAAGAGATCGAAGTGAAGCCGATTCCGCAGGTCGACGTGCACGCTGCAGAAGACGATGACGATTGGTGAAGCCCTCGGGCAACGATGCAATGCGGACAAAACCCATGCCGTTGGAATATCGTTGCACGGCTGCATTATTTATAGGACAAAGAAGCAAAGCCTTTCAAAAAATTTTGAAACACGCTGTGTTTTGTTGAGGACTCATACCGCATTTTTAAACCTTTTTTTTTTTTTCCTGTCTTTTGGTTTGACGCATTCCTGCCGTGAGATGTTAACCAAGTCAACGCAAGCAGCTTCCACTGGTCGATTCGGTTCTGCCGAGTGAACGCTTATAAACGAGAAGCTCATTTTTACTTTGTGCATGGGTGTGTATATGACGAGAAACATGATCTGATTCGAATTTCAGTGGATTCAAGTACAATTTAGAAAATGTTGACGACGGTTCTTTCTTTTTTTGCTTCTTCAAATAATCGATATCCTCTGAAACGGCTTCGAAAAAATTTAATCCATATTATGATGGCTTCCTTATTGAAAATACCTCGGAGTGAAAATCCCGCGATAAGTGAAAACGTAAAAATAAGAATTGTAGCTTCGAAAATGGAAGTGCAGTACAGTACATAAAGTAAAATATTGTAAAATATTTTTTCTTGGCATTTGGAAGTGCGGTGTACATTCTTACGGAAACATTGTCAAGTTCTTTTTAACTTTCTGTAATTTTTTCTCCACGCCAAGAATCTTCGAATTTAGCTTGCATATGCAAAACCTGCTGACGGAGGCTTCCACAAGAAAATTTCAAACGTTGTACAGTGTTATAATTGACTTTTGATGACGCAATCTTTGAAAACGGGAAACAAATTTCAAAGTCTTCGTGGAGTACGTTGCTTCAGAATATTTTGCTACAGCTGCGAGATTTTCTCTCCGCGGCCAACCTTCACCAAATGTCCATTGAAGAAAAAGACAAAATATGTGAACAAAGTAACAGCATTTGAATTTGTTATTAAGTAGCCAATTTATGTTAGTTATCCCGAGTTTTTGCCCGACTGAAGACACGAGGGTGACAAAAGTGATTTCCGTGATTTTTTTTGTTCCACCGAGTTGACATGCGCCGATGCTTGAAAAGTTTGCTTTGAACAATTTTTTGTTACTCCTCCTCAAAAAAGGATTTTATGAAAGGTCTTTTTTTGAATGAATCTTCCTCGGTTTATTTTGTTTGGTGGCAACTGGTTGGGCATTATGAATCGCGAACGCGGAAGAACTCTTGCGTTGACAAGGATCGATTGATTGATTTAGCGGCAGCAATTTTTTTGTAAGGTTATGAGTCTGATTTGTTTGTGACGAAAAATGGAACAAACCCGTTTTTTGATGCCATTGGACGCGTGAATCGGAGAGTGGGGAAAAAAACATAAGCTGCCTGTGTAATCTCGTCATTAGGTTTCCAATAAGAAACTCAAGGAGGCTGGGCGTGTAGAACCTTTTGATTTCTCCGTGATTTTCAGAGCAATTTTGTCACTGCCCGAAAAAAAGAAAAATAGAGAAGAAATAACGATACAGAGGGTTTATCTTCATGTATGCCCAAGTCTTTCTGATATGGTTTGACGGATGTGCGCGTGACGTTGAAGATATTTTTTGTCAGACGCGGAACTTCTATTTTTTGTCGGTAAACCAAAGGGCTTTTTTGCCAGATCGTCCGCGAATCTTTCAGAATCCGAGGACTTGTGTAATTAGGTTGTCCTGGTAAGTTCCTCCTTGGATTTACCATTGCGGACCGGTGTGGTGTATTTTTTTTCTGAATCCGTCAGTCTTTCAAACCTCCGTCTCGAGACCATTAAATTTGGACTTGGCCGGAGTTACAGATAATAAAATGCAACAAACTCGCAGCCGTCGTGTTGTGAAAGGGGATTGCGTATTTTGTGAACTGTTGGACTTGAAAGCCTCTATGTGCAGGGCATTTGCGCTATTAGTGACTTATTATCTTTTTTGAGTTTGTGTATGAATGCAGCTGTCAGACGGGACTTCTTTGAATTCAAGAAAAATTAATAAAAGAAAGCTGGAAAAATCTGTCCGGATTTTTTTCTGTAAAAAAAAATGTAGATTCTGGACTTGCCTTCCATAAATTCCCATAAATGGTGCGTAACATCATACAATTTTATGGGTTGTGGAAGAAAAATAAAATTATATTGCAGGGTTACCCTAACGTCTTGTGGAACTGGTACAAAAATCCTGCTATACTACCCCTGATGAATCATGTGTCATTAATTGATTAACCCATCTTATCACGCATGATCCATCACTGGTCCTAATTGTTTATTATTTATTATTTGCTGGGACTCCCTCAACAACAGAGTTTGTAAAAAAAAAATTTCTCAGGAAAATTTTCGCATTTTTTTAGCAAAGCTCTTTTATCCAGGCAGAGAGTCGAAATGCTATAAATTATAATTCTTCCCTTCACACATATAGCGAGGTAAAATCTCCAGTTTTAGTTTTAAATTGTCTATGTACAGTACTATTGAAGCAAGATATTTATTTTGAGATTGGTGTAGTCGATGTAAGTTTAAATAATATATGCACGAAAATTAGATGCAGTATTTTTATTATAATATTGAAAATGTTTTATAGTACAGTGCTGTACAGGTAATGTATTGTACTATCACAATACCTATCATATGACAAAAGGATTTAAATCATGCATTAAATTGAGAACATGGGAACAAGTACTGAATCTGCACTTTCCAATCATTAAAAAAATCCTTTAAAAGATATTTCAGCGCTCAGCAAATCTGAAAGCAATTTATATGCGTTCCAATCAATATCTCGCGCATTTTATACATAGATCAAAGCATATGCAGTGAAGGATATTTTTCAATGATGGAGTGCTGTACAGTATTTCCATTTACGGGAATAGTGCATTGAAGAAACAATTGATTCGTTTATTTCAAGAGAAAGTTCATTCCCGGTATTTCAAACTTTAGTTTGTAAAATTAATTTCCCATAATCAGTTACATGCTCAGGCAAAGGAAGCACGAATACCATTTACTGTACTGTACTGTACTCCCATATGACACAAACATCGGATATAACGACTGGAACACCTGTTCCAGGGGCGAAAGGTACGCCTGCTCGGTGTGTAAATAAAACATGTCTGCGGCCATCTGTAGCTCCTTCTGCGCGAGGCGAACGGTTTGCGCGTGAGTGAGCTTCAACTGGATTAGGCAGTGGGGGCTGTTTTGGCTTCTGTGGATATATTTTCGTGTGTGTCCGGAATGATTTCGGGTCATATTGATAACCGACGATTTTTTAATACTTTGGTCATCTCACGCATGGAGAATCATACATTTGAGCGCGCGTTATTTTTCTATTTCCCGTAGGACCACGTCGCACCTGTTCCTTCAGTGATTGATATTCCTTGAATTGGTGATCCACCGGTGCTTGTTATATCGTGAATCCTTTCTTGTTGACGTAAAAATGGTGGAAAGCGGGACTGCAACGGTGACGGTGTCTAGAGGAGATGGCATTCAGTTGAACGTAGCCCACTTCAAGTCTATCCCGGGCATCCTGAAACTTGTTCATTTGTTTTTGGGAATTATATGCATGGCATGCGGTTCTCCAGCGTACATTTACTGTAATGCGTAAAATTTTACGTGTGGAATAATGCAGGATGTGAAAGACTCTCTCCGTCTGCATTCGTCGTAATTGAATGAGGATTGACGTTCATGTATTTTGACAAATCATGTCTTTCCTTGGTTTCAGGTCTGTAAAATTTTGGCTTTACGTTGAGAAAGCTGCAATACATTCAAAACTTCCGGTGCATGTTGCGCGAATTACAGTGCCCTTCCTAGGTTATGCTCCCTATTTTTTCAATTTGTTACAGTTCAATCATGATCCCCGTGTGAATTTTAATTTGATTTATCCGACAAATTTGATCGTATTCGAAGCATACGAGCGCCGTATTCTATTCTGCCAAGATGTCCCGAAGAGCTTTCTTCGGAAAGCTGTGTGGATCTCTAGGAGTTGGAGGAAGCTTAGTATGTTACGGAACTTGGCGTTTGTGGACGGATGACCGAATAAAGGTACAGTATCCTTTCATCCTGTTCACTAAGAGCATATGAGCACGACAAATTGATTTTCAGAGTCTTCCGAGTGTGATTGCCGAACATGAATTGAACGAGCGACGGATCGAGCCATTGAGAAGTAGGAGAGAACAACTGTTGTCACTGAGAACAGACAAGTTTGATGTTCTTGTTATTGGCGGTGGCGCAACTGGCTGTGGAGTTGCATTGGATGCCGTTTCTCGAGGTTTTACTTCAATTATTTACAGTACTGTATTTGCATTAATATCCTTCCATCGTATTTACGCAGATGTAAGTCTCACTTGATTTTGGGAATTATTCCCTGAAAGAACTTAGTTGTGTTTGCTCGAAATGTACAAGTACACTACTGCACTTCGGAAGCCACACTTCATCACTTCTGTCTCTCCTTTGTAAACTTCATTCAAGTTGAACGTATTTTCTGTAAATCAACCAAAATTACAATTGACTCAGGCCAAAATCTCATACAGTATTTGAACGAAGGCTGCAATCGAGACTTTTCAAACCATGGGTGCTCAACAGTAGATCCTCCAATATTGAACTCGAATTTCTGGAATGTTAACAAAGCATGCACAGTAGGATTAATTTGATTATATGCCGCATTTCCTTCGAAACGTTTGCAATTTATTTTTACTTCTGCGGACTTGAGCTGAAATCATCACCCAAAATGGGTTCGACCTGTACTTGCCTAAATATGGTAGCATTTCACAGGACTCAAGACTGCGCTGGTGGAGATGGATGATTTCTCCGCTGGTACATCCAGTCGTAGCACTAAACTCATTCATGGAGGTGTGCGTTACTTGGAGAAGGCAGTCTTCGGGTTGGATATCGAGCAATACAAGATTGTGAAGGAAGCTTTATTTGAACGGGCGAATTTATTAGCGATTGCTCCTCATCTCGCTTATCCTTTGCCGATTATGTTGCCTGTCTATCGGTAAGCAAACTTCGATTTCCAACTGATCCGTTAGTTCTCCACTTCACTGCGTTTCGGTTACATTGAGTGACTCACGAACTAAGATACCCACAATTACAATAACTGTACTTAAAATTTTCGAGAAGGAATAGAAGATACGTACAGTACTCTTAAATTTGTTGAAGAAAGGTGGGCTGGTCTTTTCGTCCTTTCAGGGCAAATTCAGATTTATTCAATACTTTCGCAGAATGATGAAAATAATTTTTTCGAGGAATCCACTGTTTCCATCATCTGTTTCATTTTGATCAACAATGATGGTTGTCTTGAGTATGACACGTATCTCTTCCCATTTGTGAGGCACCGGCTAACATTCGTAATCCAAACAGGACACGGATTTTCTATCTCCTTTCTCAAGGTCGCAGCTCTTGTTTAAATTTTAACGAAGGAAAAGGATTTTTCCCTTTGTTCGTATTTGTTCGGAACTGAACAAATTTTCATGTTTTTTCGGCTCAGTAGCGTCAGTACCGCACAAAAATAACCGAAGAAAACGCATCTCAGTAGAGTGGGTGCGCACAAATCACGATAACATAAGCTAATTCAAAATTAACTAACCCGAATACATGTGACCCATATTTAATTTATAATCTCCTCTGATCCAAACTTATTTCTATGCACAGCTTTTGGCAAGTCCCATACTTCTGGGCCGGGATAAAAGCGTATGACTTCGTCGCCGGATCCCAGCTCTTGAAGCCATCTTACTTCATCGGAAAGAAAAAGGAACGGTGACGGTGTCTAGAGGAGATGGCATTCAGTTGAACGTAGCCCACTTCAAGTCTATCCCGGGCATCCTGAAACTTGTTCATTTGTTTTTGGGAATTATATGCATGGCATGCGGTTCTCCAGCGTTTTATTCAGCTCAGCACTTCTTCCTGTTCGTTGCCGTTTCTGCCTTCATTCTTTCCATGGTATGTTGTTCAACTGAGGCATTCTTTCCTCGAATCTGGGTTCATCCAATATGTTCGCAGGTTTGGGCGATTGTCCATCTACTTTCGCTGCGCACTGCGCTGAATTTGCCCATCAATTGGGTGCTTTCTGAATTACTGTTTTTGGCTGGAACGACAGTCATGTACATCATTGCAAGTATTGTGCAGTTGGCGTCTGTATACTCCTCATTCTATGTTGCATCGGGAGTATTCGGACTGTTCAACTCAATTGCTTACGGAGTCGCTGCGTATCTGCTGTATAAGGAATGGAACGGGACCGTAGTGACTACGAATGTTGTGACGACAGCTTGAAGTGCTGCCGTACAATTGCATCTTTTTGATTCATCGTCCCAGGCGACATTTAACTCTGTGTTCATTCGCTAATATGCCAGGCGGGGCTTAATACCATCCATATATATTGATGCTTCTGGCTGTCATTGTTGTGACTACGAGTCATGTGCCTTACCAGTTTCACATACGTGCCAGCGAATAGGAAAGTGAGCGTGAATTTTTTCGGTTGTAATTTTTCGTATGTTGTGCGCTCTCTTCCGAATCAACGGAGTGCCAAATCTGCCGCAGAAATGTGGATTTTCTTCCTGAAGTCCGACACGCTAACGCTGTCACATTGATATTTATCGTTCGCGTAACAAGGCGAGTTGTGTCAAAGCACAGAACAGTTGTGAAGAAGTAATCATGCCTTCCTTTTTTATCTCGTATTTTTATGCGAAGCTTCATTAATATACCCGTACTCCCACGTTTACTAAACTGGGATCACGTATTTGTTACGAATGATCGTTTTTTTTGTTGTTGCATCGATTCACTTGCGCGTGATCTTTGCATTTACTGTAATGCGTAAAATTTTACGTGTGGAATAATGCAGGATGTGAAAGACTCTCTCCGTCTGCATTCGTCGTAATTGAATGAGGATTGACGTTCATGTATTTTGACAAATCATGTCTTTCCTGGGTTTCAGGTCTGTAAAATTTTGGCTTTACGTTGAGAAAGCTGCGATACATTCAAAACTTCCGGTGCATGTTGCGCGAATTACAGTGCCCTTCCTAGGTTATGCTCTCTATTTGTTCAATTTGTTACAGTTCACTCATGATCCCCGTGTGAATTTTAATTTGATTTATCCGACAAATTTGATCGTATTCGAAGCATACGAGCGCCGTATTCTATTCTGCCGAGATGTCCCGAAGAGCTTTCTTCGGAAAGCTGTGTGGATCTCTAGGAGTTGGAGGAAGCTTAGTATGTTACGGAACTTGGCGTTTGTGGACGGATGACAGAATAAAGGTACAGTATCCTTTCATCCTGTTCACTAAGAGCAAATGAGCACGACAAATTGATTTTCAGAGTCTTCCGAGTGTGATTGCCGAACATGAATTGAACGAGCGACGGATCGAGCCATTGAGAAGTAGGAGAGAACAACTGTTGTCACTGAGAACAGACAAGTTTGATGTTCTTGTTATTGGCGGTGGCGCAACTGGCTGTGGAGTTGCATTGGATGCCGTTTCTCGAGGTTATACTTCAATTATTTACTGTACTGTATTTGCATTAATATCCTTCCATCGTATTTACGCAGATGTAAGTCTCACTTGATTTTGGGAATTATTCCCTGAAAGAACTTAGGTGTGTTTGCTCGAAATGTACAAGTACACTACTGTACTTCGGAAGCCACACTTCATCACTTCTGTCTCTCCTTTGTAAACTTCTTTCAAGTTGAACGTACTTTCTGTAAATCAACCAAAATTACAATTGACTCAGGCCAAAAGCTCATATTTGAACGAAGGCTGCAATCGAGACTTTTCAAACCATGGGTGCTCAACAGTAGATCCTCCAATATTGAACTCGAATTTCTGGAATTTTAACAAAGCATGCACAGTAGGATTAATTTGATTTTATGCCGCATTTCCTTCGAAACGTTTGCAATTTATTTTTACTTCTGCGGACTTGAGCTGAAATCATCACCCAAAAGCGGGTTCGACCTGTACTTGCCTAAATATGGTAGCATTTCACAGGACTCAAGACTGCGCTGGTGGAGATGGATGATTTCTCCGCTGGTACATCCAGTCGTAGCACGAAACTCATTCATGGAGGTGTGCGTTACTTGGAGAAGGCAGTCTTCGGCTTGGATATCGAGCAATACAAGATTGTGAAGGAAGCTTTATTTGAACGGGCGAATTTATTAGCGATTGCTCCTCATCTCGCTTATCCTTTGCCGATTATGTTGCCTGTCTATCGGTAAGCAAACTTCGATTTCCAACTGACTAGTTCTCCACTTCACTGCGTTTCGGTTGCATTGAGTGACTCACGAACTAAGATACCCACAATTACAATACTATACTGTACTTAAAATTTTCGGGAAGGAATGGAAGATACGTACAGTACTCTTAAATGTGTTGAAGAAAGGTGGGCTGGTCTTTTCGTCCTTTCAGGGCAAATTCAGATTTATTCAATACTTTCGCAGAATGATGAAAATACTTTTTTCGAGGAATCCACTGTTTCCGTCATCTGTTTCATTTTGATCAACAATGATGGTTGTCTTGAGTATGACACGTATCTCTTCCCATTTGGGAGGCACTGGCTAACATTCGTAATCCAAACAGGACACGGATTTTCTATCTCCTTTCTCAAGGTCGCAGCTCTTGTTTAAATTTTAACAAAGGAAAAGATTTTTCCCTTTGTTCGTATGTGTTCGGAACTGGACGAATTTTCATGTTTTTTCGGCTTAGTAGCGTCAGTACCGCACAAAAAAACCGAAGAAAACGCATCTCAGTAGAGCGGGTGCGCACAAATCACGATAACATAAGCTAATTCGAAATTAACTAACCCAAATACATGTGACCCATATTTAATTTATAATCTCCTTTGATCCAAACTTATTTCTATGCACAGCTTTTGGCAAGTCCCATACTTCTGGGCCGGGATAAAAGCGTATGACTTCGTCGCCGGATCCCAGCTCTTGAAGCCATCTTACTTCATCGGAAAGAAAAAGGCGTTGGAACGTTTTCCGATGCTTAAAACAAATTCTCTCGTGGGGGCCCTGATTTATTACGATGGCGCGCACAATGACGCGAGAATGAACATCGCAATCGCAATAACAGCTGCGCGTTTAGGAGTTAGCATAGCCAACCACGCGTCGGCCAGTAAATTAATCAAGGATAAAGAGGGTAAAGTCTGTGGCGCAGTCATCAAAGACGAATTGAGTGGTGAAGAATTTTGCGTCATGGCCAAGTGTGTTGTGAACGCAACCGGCCCATTTTCCGACGACGTGCGCAAGATGGACGATCCAGACGTGGCCACCATTGTGAAGCCGAGCATGGGCGTCCACATCACATTGCCGGACTATTACAGCCCTGCAGAAATGGGTTTACTAGATCCATCCACGAAAGATGGTCGAGTGATCTTCTTTCTTCCTTGGGAAAAGCACACGATCGCTGGCACGACGGATACGCCTTGTCCTATAACACACCATCCTTCACCGACCGAGGACGATATTCAGTTTATTCTTGCTGAAATCAGACACTATTTAAGTCCTGATGTGGATGTGAGGAGAGGCGATGTGCTGTCCGCCTGGAGTGGTATTCGGCCTTTGGTTAGCGATCCGTCGAAAACTAACACGCAGTCTATTGCCAGAAATCACATCGTTCACGTCAGCGATTCCGGCCTTGTTACGGTTGCTGGTGGCAAATGGACGACGTATCGGGCAATGGCGGAAGATACTATTACGAAGGCTGTCGAAGGTTAGTTGCTCAATTCTGTCCTTGGAAAGTCCGTGAGTGGAGTAAATCCCGTATNACGTCAGCGATTCCGGCCTTGTTACGGTTGCTGGTGGCAAATGGACGACGTATCGGGCAATGGCGGAAGATACTATTACGAAGGCTGTCGAAGGTTAGTTGCTCAATTCTGTCCTTGGAAAGTCCGTGAGTGGAGTAAATCCCGTATCACAGTGACCCCTGCAGAAGGACGAGGATATTCGGTCGTATCTCATTGGCCGTCAATTGACGCATTGCCGTCCTGGGTTAAGTTTTCATTGATGAGGCTTATCGTTCCATATTTTGCAGAATGCAACTTGAAACCAATCAGTGCTTCGAGGACGGCTGGTCTTCTGCTTGAAGGAGCCCACTTCTGGACTCCTACGCTTTTTATCCGCCTTGTCCAGGATTTCGGCCTCGAAACGGAGGTTGCGCAACATCTCTCCAACACTTATGGTGACAGAGCGCTTTCAGTCGCTAAAATGGCGTCATTGACTGGAAAAAGATGGCCTGTTGTCGGTCGTCGTATTCACGAAGATTTCCCGTACATTGACGCGGAGGTTTGTCTATAATACCGTCGATATTTTCTGTTGGTGCTGAGATGGAAATGCCGCTAAAGAAAAAATTCAATCTGGAAATTTTAAAATTTCCGGATTCAAAAGAGCTGTTCTGTTTAAATTATTTACAATAATAGCTGAACTTCTCCTTCAGCGATGAGGGAGCGACGAAAATAAATATTATAGAGATTTGGTGGAGTCTTCTTGAACCATAAGAAAACGCATCGTTTAAAAAATGTCTTTGGAAACAAACTCGTTGCTGAGAGAGACCACCTGTTTCATTGTTTCGTTTCTCTTGGAATAATGTTTTCTATTATATGTATAAACTGCTTTCATAGCACGGTCATTGTTAAACCCAGTTTTGAGTGACTAGCTGAAAAACAGAAAGCCTGCTCTTTTATTTTAATAAACATCTGATTCACTAGACCCAGTTTTACTTTAGTTTTGCTCGCACCAGTAGTGTACATATCGTGGAAAGTTCATTTCATTTTACTGCACTTACTGATACACTTTTTCCCAATTTTATTAATTTTTAACCAGGTTCGTTACGCGGTTCGTGAATATGCGTGCACTGCAGTCGACGTAATTGGACGCCGCTTGCGACTAGCTTTTCTGAATGTTCAAGCCGCAGAGGAGTGTCTACCTCGTGTGATTGATATAATGGCCGAGGAACTTAACTGGAACGCTGCCGAAAAAAAGGTGCGAATCTTTCGATCGCCTTACAGTATTTTCTCTCAATATTTTATTTCAATTTTTTTTTCAGAAACAATTTGAACAAGCGAAGGAGTTCTTGGATTCAGAGATGGGAGGAAACATGAACAAGGAAAGTCGTGAGAAAGTGTCGATTAATTTGACGAAGGAAGATATGAGCAAGTACATCAAACGATTTCAGCAGTTGGACAAGGAGAACAAAGGTTTTATTTCAGTGAACGATCTGCGATTAAGCCTCAAGGTAAGTTCGAAAATCCGATTGATTTCATCACAGCTTTATCGCTTTGGGATCTGGTATTTTCTCTCGTTTGATCTTTGGTGACGTCGCTTACTTGTGGTTTCTAATGCTAATTTTGTACAGTGGTTCTTTGTATGGTTATTTTATCTTATCCTTCTGTTTCTTACTTCCTTTTGGCTTCTTGCTCTCTTTCTCTCTCCGTCTGTCCGCATGTTTGCGTCATCTGGGCTTTCGGGGGCTCGGTTGTGCTATTGCAAAAATGCTGTAGACTGACCGATTGGACGGATGTACAGTTCTGGTGCATGATCTGCTTTCTGAAGTAGACATCGCTAAACCTGGGCAAATTCAATTGAACGAATTCCTCAGGGTAAGTTACCGTTCTTCATATTATTACTATTTTCGCTTAATAGCGTGAAGAAGGAAAGCGATACTCCGCTGAGCTCTTGCAAGCTCTTATCCGCGAAGCAGATTTGAATCAGAACGGTTTGATTGAATTGGACGAGTACCTTCAGGTATGAATTGTTGAATAAGTCCGCCTCTATTTTAAAATTTTTGAATTTTTCCTATCGTGTTTATTCGTGTGGGAAAATTG
>CAJPEX010001814.1:33203-49135 GCA_905338405.1 Notodromas monacha
CTTTGGAAACAAACTCGTTGCTGAGAGAGACCACCTGTTTCATTGTTTCGTTTCTCTTGGAATAATGTTTTCTATTATATGTATAAACTGCTTTCATAGCACGGTCATTGTTAAACCCAGTTTTGAGTGACTAGCTGAAAAACAGAAAGCCTGCTCTTTTATTTTAATAAACATCTGATTCACTAGACCCAGTTTTACTTTAGTTTTGCTTGCACCAGTAGTGTACATATCGTGGAAAGTTCATTTCATTTTACTGCACTTACTGATACACTTTTTCCCAATTTTATTAATTTTTTAACCAGGTTCGTTACGCGGTTCGTGAATATGCGTGCACTGCAGTTGACGTAATTGGACGCCGCTTGCGACTAGCTTTTCTGAATGTTCAAGCCGCAGAGGAGTGCCTACCTCGTGTGATTGATATAATGGCCGAGGAACTTAACTGGAACGCTGCCGAAAAAAAGGTGCGACTCTTTCGATCGCCTTACAGTATTTTCTCTCAATATTTTATTTCAATTTTTTGTGGTCTTTGTTAAACTTGTTCGCTTCCTCAAGAACCTAAGTCTCTACCCTCCTTTGTACTTGTTCCTTTCAGCACTCTTTCACAGCTAATTAAACTGCTTCCTTCTATACTCGTTCATGTAGTTTGCTATTCAGCAGTTGGACAAGGAGAACAAAGGTTTTATTTCAGTGAACGATCTGCGATTAAGCCTCAAGGTAAGTTCGAAAATCCGATTGATTTCATCACAGCTTTATCGCTTTGGGATCTGGTATTTTCTCTCGTTTGATCTTTGGTGACGTCGCTTACTTGTGGTTTCTAATGCTAGTTTTGTACAGTGGTTCTTTGTATGGTTATTTTATCTTATCCTTCTGTTTCTTACTTCCTTTTGGCTTCTTGCTCTCTTTCTCTCTCCGTCTGTCCGCATGTTTGCGTCATCTGGGCTTTCGGGGGCTCGGTTGTGCTATTGCAAAAATGCTGTAGACTGACCGATTGGACGGATGTACAGTTCTGGTGCATGATCTGCTTTCTGAAGTAGACATCGCTAAACCTGGGCAAATTCAATTGAACGAATTCCTCAGGGTAAGTTACCGTTCTTCATATTATTACTATTTTCGCTTAATAGCGTGAAGAAGGAAAGCGATACTCCGCTGAGCTCTTGCAAGCTCTTATCCGCGAAGCAGATTTGAATCAGAACGGTTTGATTGAATTGGACGAGTACCTTCAGGTATGAATTGTTGAATAAGTCCGCCTCTATTTTAAAATTTTTGAATTTTTCCTATCGTGTTTATTCGTGTGGGAAAATTGGCGGGGGAACGGCCTGATGAAGAATCAATCAAATACATGAGACGTTGTATTTCTGCGTGTGTTAGCGAGGGGGGTTGAAAAACATCCCCAGACTCGCCCAAATTCGAGGGATGTCTTGATTTCCGCACGCAGTCGAATTTTATCATTTTTCAGAAGATTTCACGCAGAATTATGGTAATTTAGAATTGTCTGTAATATTGTTTTTGTCTTTCTGATCGAAAAACAATCCGCTTACCTGACTTCGTTACCAATTGAGTGATTGAAGGAAATATTTTTCCACTAATTCATATTCCATGTGAGATTTCAGAGTCGAAGATAAAAGCTAACACGATAATTCGAGAAATGCTTTGATTCTGGAATCGAGCGACTTCAACGACTGAACTGCGAGCAAAAAGTCAGACACTGACTGTGTCAGTCTGTGGACTTCTAAAAATAACCTGATGAAGTTTAATTCTTTAATGTCTCGTGATGAGCCGAAGGAAATTAAATCTATAATACTGTGCTGTATTTAGTTTATAATGCATTTTGAACTTGAATCCAGATGATGGCCGCAATCAAGTCTGGAGGCGCCGGCTCAAGTCGGCTGGAATGCGTCGCCCGACAAGCCCCTACTGACGATGACGGTGACAGGGGCTTGACCTCTGTAGCGCGATCTGGTGGAGGTGTGTAGGTGAAACAGTTGAACTGCGTGGGCAGGTAATAGGCTTGGTTTTTTCCATGTTAATTGCACCTGTGGTTTATTCGAAAAAAAAAACCGAGTCATTAGTTCAAGGATGGAATTGCGCTTTTTGTAGTGTGCTCGAAAAGTTATTGTTCAGTGAGAAATTTCATCTTTTGGGATAAGTGAAGAACCAGATTTTTTATTTTACGTTCGGGACGCAGATGCGTCTTTACTTTAGTATCATACTCGAGGAGCCATTTCTAGCGTTTGCTGAGTTGAAACCAATATTATTTGTGAAACCACCTTCGTGGAAAATTTAGCGAAACTTTTTTTTCCCACTGTGCAGTAGCCATCCGAGCACGCTATAATTCACTCTAAGTGCAATTCCTCTAAAATTGAAAAACGTTCAGGAGCATTCACTATTGCTTCTAAACGCGCAATTATTGGAGATAAATTTGAAATACCGTACTATCCCCTATCTCGTATCATTCTTCGGACCTCTGAGTAATGAGTTTTATCTGAAGATGTTTCATTTCCAAGAGTAATTTTTTTTTATCGCAAGATTTGCGTGGTTAGGTTCAGTTTTTTTTTTAACACTTCGAACTTTACGCTGAATTTTGCATGCTTGCAAATTAATTTGGCTGAAGTTTTTTGTTGTACCTCTGAAGTGATCTTGAACTGATCTGTGCGAATTTTCGTATTGCAAAGACGTTTACAGAATGTTCAAAGAGCAGTCAGGTTTTGTATAGTTCGAGGCTGGGTTACCTGCCAACGAAAGAGTGTGAGGCTTTTATTCACTAGTCACTGTATGACTCTTTTTCGGAAGCTTGGAATAAACTGTGGTTGTCGAAGTACCGGTATTTCTGTTTTACGTGCATTTGGAATTGAAGTCGGTGCTTTTGAAAGGACGTAATGGAATCTTTTTCAATAGTTTTGGATTATTGAGTCCGAACTAAACGTAGGAATCTTGTGGTCTTTGTGTGCAATCGTTCGTAAGTCATGTTTTGAGTTGATCTGGCATGCTTTTAAAAAAAAATCAAAATCGTGTTTTGGAAACCCCGCGTTCCGTGTTTCTTGGTTGTGTCCTGCAGAAATTTTGGAAGTACTTGCCCAAAGAGAATGATGAAAATATAGGTCGATGCTGGTCCACTCCAAACGCATTTTCCTCTCTGATGGTGCCACGAACATTTGCAAACTTCTGCTTTCTTGAAACGCAATGAACATTCGAATATTTAAACGGTCCGCCATTCATCTAGAGAAAAACATTAAATTTTCAGCCCTCAAAATGAGAGGTTTGCTGGCAACTCTGTCGCAATATGTCAGAAACTACTTGACGCGTTCAGTCATGAAATGTACATTTTTGAATGACGCACTCGTCGTAATAGAATTTATGACCATTCAAAATTGACGAAGAAAGTTCTAATTTTTTCTTCAAGTAAAAGTATTTCCAGTTGATATGAAACTTCCTGGCAATATTCTTCTTACGTTGTCATTTTGAATGTTTACTCAGATAAAAGAAAAAGATGCCAGACGCTTTTTTGCCTCTTCACCTGGCATTGTCAGCTTTCTGCGTTTGATTCCGATCATGCGTCGAACTTATCTTGAGTAGTACTGTTCGTATCTTCAAAATAAGTACCGTAAAAACAAAAGTTTCCGGAAACTTCGATAATTCTTTAAATCTGCAACCGTCCTCTAATTTTTATGTGAGTCGCGGTGAGAAATAGTGCCCTAAAGTCTACTGTATCTTTTTATGAAGGGCTTTCTTCGTGGAATTAATTTATGCATATGAAAAACTGAGCTGAATCCGCAGGAATATTTCGAAGAAAGGTGTATGGTTGGTTCCGGAGGATGAACGGTGCATAGTATTCGTATTTATTTAAATCAGGTTTTAAAGTGACCGGATTAGTTTTCGAATGTTCGTAGTGGGCGAAAACCGGTTGTTGATGGGTATTGGTGTTCATACGGAGATCAATAAGAGAAGTTTTCGATACATTATATGTTTTGGTAATATTTCTCAGGTGAGGGGAGAAGCGGGAGTTGAAATCGCGTTGAATTTGTCTTATTAAAACGCGCGAATGGCAGAAGGTGGCAGTGATACAGGATCGCGGTGTCGACGCCAAGGATTTGTGTTAACCCAGGCCGAAAGTTCTTTTCATTCGAAACTCATCGTAGATCACAGTTCTCGTAATCGATATTCTGATCACCCGCGACCGACATCCTTGTCCTCACCGGACTGTTCTTCCCGGTTTGACGATTGTCGCGTCGTCAAGTCCACGTCCTACGTTCGATACTTGAAAACCGATCAAAGGATCTACTACTGTCTCGACGATGCCTTCTCGTCACCGATTCTGCGTCGACGCCGACGTTCATCTTCATCTCTGGATTCTTCGATCTTGCGCGGGTCGAACAACCCTTTTGACGAACATTTCCTTCCGTTGATTGGCAGGCCGTTCGTCAGTCCAGCGATTTTTGACAATGTTGTCAGTCCGGAAGAGGAAATTGTGAGTAATTGCGAACGTTCGTGGGGTTTCTCAAAATTCTTACCAAATCCTCTTTTTACTTGGAAGTTGGAACAAACGTGATTCATATTGTTGTATCCTTCATCCCGTTCCGCAAATCATAGAATGAAAAACGAATAATTTCAAAAAAAATTTTTAGTGCGACAAGAGGATTTCCTGCCGCACATGAGCTCAATTTATATGACCTGCTATTATGTCTGTCAATTACTAAAACTGCCCTAAAATTAGAAAAGCTTCAAGTATCTCCGACTTCTGCTGAGCGCCATGAAACATCTTAGAGCGGAAATGTGTGTGAATGTGAAGTACTCTACCGATAAAACAAGAGACTTCTGACAACAACGCCCTTAAGGAAGACAGCCAAGAATCCGTGCAGAAGTTGTAACTAAGTCTTGGAAGAACGCCAGTAAAAATTAAAGGAATCACGCACGAAAATGTAAGTTATTGTTGATGCTCCGCTTAGGTTAACATCAGGTCCCTGAAGTATTTTTTTATTGTTTCTAGACTTGATCTTTCCCTTGATTGAGAGGAATTTTGTGAAATGAACAAATGCAGTAGATGAAAATTCATCACCGGACTCCATTCGCATGCAATTAGAACTTCCTGGTGATCCGCATTACTGTACTTTTGAGAAGACACGCTTTCGTATTCTTTGCAATTGCAACGTATTTCTATAATTTTCCGCGCTTGCATTTTTAATCAATTGTTTCGAACTATCAAATTTTCTCCCTGATTTAGTTGACGACGTGGACAGTAGAGCAGCAAGCGGAAGTTTGTCCAGTAAATATTGATGTCTCTACGGCTGTTGCGGATGAAACTGATCTCGAGGATCCATCTGAACTCATGTACCAAGAAAAAATTGATGCTTACTTTGAAAAGTTCCACTGCATTGTGACTCCGAGTCCGGAAACGAAGGCGGATCATGAATTAATATCACCATGTTCAATCCTATTCCAACGTCTGAATCTCACCGCGAGTACGTTTTTTATTACTGAATTTTTGTTTCTTTTTCTTTTAATTTCGTTTTTGTTCGTTGGTTTGCAGGGAGCACACAAACGCAAATTTCGATTCCCCCTCAGGATCTTACTCCAAATCGTGCGCATTTGCTTTCCGGTGCCTACTCTCTGGGAGTACATGTCGAGAGTTTAGTGAGTTTGATTTATTTGCATTTTTAATTTATTTTCTGTCGGTAACTGACGAGGCTTTTTGTTCGCATTTTCGTTTAGGAATCGTCCGGAGAACTCTCGGGTCATGATACGACGTTGGATGATTCGAGCATGTCGCAGGCTTCTGGAAATCCTCGACGAAGATTATTCGTTTCAAGTATTCCGCTTGATGTTGATTCTGGCCACATGGGTGAGTACAGAAATACAGCCAAATCTTCTTCTAGGAGAAATTTTGCGTTCAGTCGCGTGAATCGTTGAAGTGCGGTTTCCTCGTCGTGACTAAAAAAAAAACATTTTGATCGATTTTCGAAGTATGCTTCATCTGGGGTTTCAACATTTATGGAAATCTACATAATGAAATAATTATACGAGGGTTCGTCCGAAAGTTTTGGAAATTCGTTGATGGTTTATTAATTGTGGGAGAATGTCTGAAATTGCCGTCGGATCAATGATAAACTTCTCGAAGCTCTGTTCAAAAAACTTATAATTTCTCACGATTTGCTTCTTGTTTTAAGATGAACCTGAGAAAGAGGAAGAGTGCGGAGCTGAAGTTGAGAACAAGGAAGAAAATCTGGAAGAAAAATGTGTCACTACGAAAAACTGTAACAATGATGAAAGCTTCGTGAGCTTCCATCCGTCCAGGAAAGCAAATTTCAATTCGACGATGTTAGAAAATGGACCCGCTCTGGAAGTGGATTCAGGAAATGGTTCGCAAGGCATTTCCTGTAAATCACGAAGTTTGGATTTTAAAGAACCTTCCGACAATGCGGATGAGGTTTTACAAGCATCTTCCAATGCTCAGGATGAGCGCAACGAATATTTCTCTTCTGTCAACTTGGAGGAGACTCGAGCGGAGTATTTCTCGGACAGGTACTTTTCTCAGATTGCAAGTGCAGTACTGTACTATATACTGTTGTGTTTTATACGGTAACACCAAAGTACAGTATGATAAAATTTCTTGTTCTGTGACCGGCAACAGTGGTTCTGAATGGAACGATACCGGATCTGCGAAGAATTCCACGCCTGTGATTTCCAGGGAAAAAGCCGTTCTGAGATATGCGTCTTACATGGAACGCCATGGTGAATAAGAATCCGTTCTTTTTATATATTTAGGTATTTTTCATAATGCAAAAACGTAAGCACTGAGCTTTTTTAATCGGTGATGAAATCAATTTTATGAAATACACTAATTCTGTGTTCAAAGCTAGAATACCTGCTTTTTCAGCTTATGCTGTATTTGAAATTATTTATTGTACAGTACTGTATATCCTCGTGTTTAATGAAGAAATTTTAGCAAACAGCATATTCCTACAATATTCTGAGGCGTGCGAAGCAATGGTTTTGGTGCAAGTTTGAATTTTTGCAGAGTTACATGCTTACATCACATCCGAAAGGAAATCTCGATATGATGAATTATTCATGTTATTGTAGAGAATATTTTCAGAAGGTCTTTCTGGTCCGTTTTTACGAAATTTAGTAAATGTGAAAATGGTGTTATTTTATTTGGTAACCTAGTAGATGGTACGCAAACCTTGGTGTGTCTTGGAAAGAGTAGGCTCCAGGGGAAAATTGAAAAGTAATTTTAAAAAAATTTGGATGTACAGTATTTTACCTCAACTGGAAGGATTCTTCTTGGTTTAGTTGGAACGCAAACGGATTTCAGTTTGGCTGTTGCTGATGTGCCAATGGAAATTGAAGAAGCTTTGAAGGAATTCCGCTTGGAGGACACGACCGATACGGTTTGTGTTTCTGAATTCAGCATTATTTTGTTCCTAAAACAACTCATCGTAATTTTCGTTTGCAGAAGCCGAAATTTTGTGGTACGCCCATTCAAGCGTGGATCAAGAAGGGATTCGTGGTTCGTTCTTCAAGTCCGAAAAGCTTTGAAAAGCGCCGGTGTTACAATTCCCACAGTTCCTCTGAAGTGTGAGTTCCTTTTCTCAACAAGTACAATGTATGAAATCGTTTCACAGTCGAACCTCTTCAAGTCGTACTTCGAGAAACAGCAAACAAATCCGAGTTTGGGGAACAAGCATTTTCGTCGGGTGAAAGCAAGAGGAATTACAGGAAATTGTAATTGGTGATATTTTGGGTGCGAAATTCCTTCTTAAAGTGATTTAACAAGATGCTGAAGTTGGACACAAGGGTTCATTTGTCCGATCAATTTCGTCGGGTGAAAGCAAGAGGAATTACAGGAAATTGTAATTGGTGATATTTTGGGTGCGAAATTCCTTCTTAAAGTGATTTAACAAGATGCTGAAGTTGGACACAAGGGTTCATTTGTCCGATCAATCTTTCACTTCCTTTCAAAGCACATCAAGTTACATTTTTATTGCTTTTCTCTTCTCTGCGTCTAAAAATAATAGCCGAAAGACCTGCAGAAAATTTGAGTTATGGAGGTTTGAGAGGGAAAGCTTTCGACTTAAGGAGGGTATTCCATGAGTTGTTTCCAAGAAAATTCAGACGGGGAATTGGAAAACCAAAATCGACTTATGGAGGTTCGAGTTACAGTATTGTATCAAGATTCAACTGTATACTTTTCTTTGAATTGGTATCAGTGGGACGCTGATTTTGTCTCGAACGGATGTTCCGAATTCCTTGAATTTAAATGCATGTCATTTTGGGAAGAGATTGAGCTTGAACTAGAAGAAACTTGCGAAGTATTCCGTTTCGAGATTCAGTGCTGGTCGTACATCTACGATGACAATCCTGGGATTACTATCAAATTCAAACAAGACTTCGGAGTAATTTGATATTCTTGTGATCAAATTTGTTCCAATATTTTGCCTTGCGAATTGTTGGACTTCTCTTCTTTTGGGTTCTGGAGAAATCTCGGCTCCTATCCTGACATCTTTGCCAGAAACCAGAGCCACATTATTATTATTTTTTCAGTGAAATTTGTCATAGAATGGAAAATTAACTCGTGGACTCCTTTTTAGGTTGATGTGCCCAGCTTTCGTAGACCAGACGGGTCAGGCTTCAAAAAAAATAAATGACGACGACGACGACGAAAATGCTTTCTTGAAGCCGTCGCAGTGGCAGATGGTTTCGCCTGGCTACGAGTTTTCTCTTGAAGCCGGATGTGAACGAGGTCGAGTTCAGTTCGATGATGTGAGTCTAGTGTCTGGTCAGCGTACGTTGACTAATTTTCAAGGGAATGTTGTTACTGTGTCTCAAATTTTTCGCAGGATTCTTTCGAGCGAGAATTCTGCACTCCGCGGAAGCATCGAGCCAGTATTAAACCGGCTTTCGAAGTTGATGAACCAAATCTTTCTCCGATTCGTGTCGAAGATGATGATGATCACGCTAGCCCAATCAATCATGCGATTGAAAAAATGGACGGTGATTCGAATATTCAAGACGTTAACGTCAAATGGCAGCTTGACTGCGAGAAGTCCAAGCGAGATTCAGAATGGAACAAGGAAAACGCTAATGCGCGCCTGTTCTTAGTGAGTTCAAACTGACGATTAAGCGCTGGAAACGTTTTATCGCGGTTTTCAAAAGGAATGTTCAATACCCACATTACTTCGAAATTGAATTCTTCGTTTAGTTTTCAGGATCTTCCAGACTACTGTCAGACCAATTAAAAGACGAAAAACGCGCTATTTTACTTTTTTCCAATTTTTATGTTTAATTACCGCCTAATCTTGGCAACTTTTTCCTGGAAAAAGACATTTTAAAGCAACCCATGCATTCAGCAAAAGTCACATAAAAATTGAAGCGATCAGAAAAACTGTTTCGATTTGAAGATGACTGTCGGAGTAGAGACCCGCCAAGATTTTTGCATTATTTAAAATATCTGGCAGCGCACAGACTGTCTGCAGATTATTTAAACATCCGAGTGGGGCAGGTACAGGTTAGCTTTATTTCTTCGTATTGATAGAATGCGATTAACCTTCTTGTATTCTCTCCGCATGGGGGAAAATGGGACGAGTGGTCGGGAAATCATAAAAATTACTTCATCTACGTTGATCTAACAAAACTGGATTAAGGGAAGCACAGGACTGATGAAACTTTTTAACCAATCCTCTTAAATTTGTTGCCTTTTTCCTTTAAATTTGTATAGAGTCACGCCGAAACTGAGGCCTCCTTTGGAATAGACGACACGGGTTACCAATCGAACCAACTTTCGTCCATTACCGGACAGTCTCACTCGTCTTCGTCTCACGTGATGCAATATCCTGCCAACAATGTGGAGCGCTCATTCGGGAAGGAATTGTTTGTCACAACGAAATCTGGCGCGAGGAAACGTTCGCAGCCGCGTGGCTTATCGTTGGATGATTCCCATTTGGTGGAACCGAAGACTCCGCAAGGGATCGTTCGAAGAGTTTCGGCTCTCGGTTGCGAAAGATCCGACTCATTTCCTGATTACATGGGTGTTTCCAAAAGACACTTGGTTAGGAGTTCGAGGTGGGTTTACGCGTGGAACGCATTTTTCATTCGAATATGTCTTTCAATTCTCTGATGGAAAGGATTGTCTTCAGAATAAAGTGCTGAAGTTCTCAGCAAGTTTCGTAGAGTGTAGATACTCCTGGGGAATTATTCATACTTGAAGTAGGATGGGATTGGATACTCTGTTAGGTGAACTATAGTAAAGTATATAGCTTGTATTCTAAATTACTGTACCCGTATTTACTCGAGTACCACGGGCACCTTATTTCTCGAAATTGAAACGAAAAAATGGAGTGCGCTTCATGAGTGGGTATACATTTAAAAATTTTTTTTAGAAGTTTAAATGTGCATTATACTCAATCATAAAGGGAAATTTCAGATCAATTTCATCAGAGAAGTTTATTTTTATGAAGACAATTTCAAATAAATTGAATTCAGGTCCAAATTCAAATTTGGGTGTTCTTATTTCAAAACGCAGCTTTAAAGTCACTAAAAAAGGGGTGTGCGTCTTACTCGAGTAAATACGGTATTTGCCCGAAAATGATCAGCATTGGCTTCACTTCCTATAAATACACGTCTTTGAAGCATAGGTGATTCTGAGTGAAGTATTAATACAACTTCTAAAGTTCGACGTACTGTACGTTACAGTGGGTTCATGTATGAAGAACTGGAAGAAGGTACAGTAATCGCACTTCTATGTGCTCCAAAATTTGAAGAGAAGAGGAATTTTTTTGTCCAGACTTCTGCCTTTTTTTTGAACGTAGAAATCCTTACCTATCCTGTATTGGCCCTACTTCCTCATACCGATTCTTATTCAACTATGGGTTTCGCTGATCACACCGAGAACTTCTGTCCTTCAGCAAATGTTAGAAATGATGCCAGAAGACCGGCCCCAGTTTGTGAGGATTTTTAGTTCTCTGAAAAAGGCTATGACAAATTGATAACGCGAGCAGAAATTCCTCACTGAGCGTCAACATTCCGTTGTTTTGTAGTTATGCTCAGATTATAATCAGTGTTCTTTTTTAAATTTATTTTTTTAGCCGGCATCAATTGAAAGAGCCATGCGCATGGCGCAGTCAGCCGTCTGTGCTCTCTGATGAAGCGTCATTCGTGGAGCCTAATTCCGGAGGAAGCTCCATTGGAAGGATTTCGAATGCGAGTTCCATTGCGGATGTGTCGAGAGTTGAAGACGTTTCGTTGCATCTCAACATTTCGGGCATGATGCGATGACTTCGAGAGCTGTGTAGATACATGTATTTTGTTCAGTTATTCCTTGGACGGGCTGTTTTTGGTGAGATGTGAAAATAGTTGTGATGCCATGTAAAAGATGCTCAGTGAGTACTGAATATGTGACAATTGAACCCCGCTCTTCGTGACTCGCTTTGGCTCTCGCCAGAGATATGATCAGTCAAACGAAATGCTTTGTGATGTACATTTTTTCTTCAGCGTGACGGTTGAATCTTTTACAAATTTTCCTACGCAGTATATGTTTTTTTTTAGTCGAAAGAAACGGATGTTGTTCTCGAAGAAACCATTATTTATTTCTTATTGCTTTCTTGACGCATTTCCATGTTTTATTTATCATTGATACTGTGATACATTTACCCGACGCGAAGGAACCCGTGACCATGTCGGACGATGAAGATTATGATTCAGAGGATATTTTGAAGCAGTGTCTAGCAGCAGCATCGAGCAGCTCCTCGACAAACATTCGCGGTGATGCTCCTCAGTCGGAGAAGCGGAAAAGAGAACTATGGAAACGTCAACAGCTGGCGAAAGAAGAGCAAGATAAAGCAAAGAAAGCTAAGTAAGCAGATGGAAGTTTGTTTAATCGTTTAGAAGTAAAATCAAAGATTTTCGAGAATATTTGCATTGTTTAAAAAATTAGTTGTAATTAATTAATGTATGATATTCACAATTCTGTATTTCCTGATTCGTCTCCTTAGAATTGTACACAGCACAGTAATTAGAACAAAACTATTCCTTCAAATTTCAGAAGCTTCGTGCGATGATTTATGTTGCGTGCTGGGTCTAATAAAAAATTTTTCTCTCATCATTCTGAGCCAAAATAAATTATAATCTTGTACTTTGGAGAGTAATTAACTAATAAGTCACTGACTTCGTGTTTAATAAAGGGAAAAAAAATTCAAGAAGGAAGATAATCCAAGGGAAAATTAGTGCAATCCCACGTTTTTCGACCATGAAAGGAGAAAAAGATCATGTATGACATTTCACGACTAGCTTTCATAGCGCTTCATGGGAGGATTGGTGATTTTGTTGGAGTTATTTGTTCTATCAACTGCATTAGTGAAAGTCAATTACCGAGATTTGTCCTGAAGAATTACCCGTTGCGTTCACTTGCGCCGAACGCATTATTCTCTTTATTTACACTATCGCAGTTCTTTTGATGCATATTTTACCATTAAGATGTTCGCAACTCCCCAAAATGTCGAACATTAAATGCCATACAATAATCATGAGTGAATCGAGGCCGCCATAATTTATGTCTTGTGCTCATTATCTAATTACTGTAGTAGCATAACTCATCAGCAATGTTTTTCTCCTGACAGGAAAGAGAAAGCCAGGGAAGCTGTGACAACTCTAGAGAAAGGTTTATCGACAGCTATTGAACCGACTAACAAAGGATTTCAGCTACTCGCGAAGATGGGCTATGAACCCGGCAAGGCCCTCGGAATACAGCCGAATGCTCGCACTGAACCAATCAAGCCTATCGTAAAAGCTAACAGGTTCGGACTAGGGAAGCCGGAAGAGGAAAACAAGAAACACGAGAAATTGATCAGCGAAATGCAAGAGCGAGCATCAAAGCGAGAAGAAATGCTGGTAGATTTTCGATCTCAAAAAAGTCAGCTTCTAGCCGAAAAAATAATTTCTAGAGACTTGAGCAATGCACAGAAGGCTTGCCGAACACAGGATGTGGAGGCAGGCATGGTAGAGCCTCGAATCCCGTGGTTTTGGCCACTGAAACCGCCTGATGAAACTGACGTACAAGACGAAGAAGAATCGGAGGAAGAGACATTGTCAGATGGCGAAAAGTTGATGGAAATCACTGAATATTTGAGAACTTTATATAATTATTGTGTGTGGTGTGGAATCCGATTCGAAGGTCCAAGTGAACTTGATGGCGAATGTCCAGGAAATTCTCGAGAAGCGCATGATTGATCATATAAACAGGCCAAGTAAGTTTCAGCTTTCTTTCAGTCCAAACCCATGTCGCAGAATATTGACTGTATGCAGAAAAAATTATCGGTCCACAAATTATTTTTCTTTGGCGGGGAGGAAATAACCTGTTGGCTTCTTTTTTATGGATAATGAATTTTAAATGCTACCTTAATGGGAAAAACTATCTAGCTTAAATTTTTTCATAATCTATTTTCCAGTACAGTTGAACCTCAAACCTCCAAATACCTCTCTCATTTGAATTTTTCAAGTCCCCCATCTGAATAACCTTAGAAATAATGAATAAAAACTTTTCTAACTTGCAGAAATCATTTGAAATCAAATCATTTGAATTTTCTGAGGATTGAATTTTCTCCTTTTGGCTAATAAGTTCTCAACACATGAAAGAGAAACGCAACAAAATTAATTTAACGTGTTGTGAAAGACTAATTGGGAAAATGAACCCTTGCTTCAGCGATTATGTCAACACATTTAAGTCCAGAATTACAATTCCCTCCAATTCTTCTATCTAAGGGGATGATATTTGAAGTCTTCGAATTGGGGGATTGATCTTTGTAAACCACCAGAGAACTTTGACCTGAATCTCTCCAAGTTGACATGAACACTTAAATAGAAGTACACGGTGGTTCATGTTACCCCAGTTTTTAGTCAAAGATGATGAACAGGATTGGTACTTCAACTGCAATTCAAATAATGTTACCTTTTGTTCTGGTAGTGAGCTTGAAATTCCTTGGTAGCAGTCTGGAGAGATATTTAAAAAATATCAAGATATTTCGTTTACATTTTCCAAAAAGGGTTTGACTTTTTGAACAAATTGATAGAATAAAAAATTAAAATCCTTTGTTAAATTTGGAATCCTTTTTGCAAATAAACTGATCATTTTTTTACTTCGATGTATATTATCAGACTTTTCGAAGTAAAGTTCTGGATTTACTGTGAACTTCGCATTTCTTAGTACAGTACTACTTACCATTGAAATTTAGCTATGTAGCTATTTAGCTACAACTATGTTGAGCTAAAATTGAGATGCAGTTTTGTAGGGTTGACCATTTTCCATTCCTAATCTAAGCTTTTCAATTGTAGAAAGCAAGTGGCAACTTCATCAGATGTTAGTAGTTCCAATGTCCACGCTAATTCACTAAAAACATGATTAAATAGACGGCACCGGCGCCGTCTATTTAACAACGGATCAATTTGAATTCGCGCGAACAAACGTTGGAAATGATAGTTTATTGTAATTAAAAACATCCGAAAGAGTTGTCACTCAAACAAATTGACGAACAATGAAAATGCATACAGAAATTTTCAGATTCATAAGTTCCATTTTTCTTCTTGCGCAAAATGTGGAAAAAAACCCGTACGCTTTTGTTTCAAGGACATGACATTTCCACATCCATCCTCAATGGAATCAATGACAAATTATAAAACACCATTCGATCAAAACAACTGAATAGTCTCACCGGATTAACGCGTAGTAATCACGCTTTCTTCTTTCCTCTTCCTGCACCACGAGATTTTCCAGCGGGAGGTTTTTTCTTAGTCACGTTGCGCTTACGTTTTTCTTGAGGAGGATCATCGCCATCAGAATCCGAGCTGTCATCTTTACGAGAAGACTTCATCATGGCTTTAAATTCGGATTCTCGAGGGAATCTGACACTTTTCGGGTACTTGACCCCGACAACGCGAACTTGATAACCTGAAAACCATAAACCGTAATATAAGAGGGTGGCGGGGCGATGAAATAAAATTTATACCTTGAGCTATCATTAGACTTGTCCCATTCGAATTGAACTCAGTGAGGCTCACGATTCCTTTGTTAGTATAATTCCAAAGACGGTGAAGAACTTCTCCGGTTCGCGCCGAGAAAAATTCAACATCGCCTTTCTCTCCTTGCCGGATGGGCAAGTTCGGATCTGGATAACAACCCACCACGATCACGTCACACAAGGGATGCCACGATGCCTGTAATATTGATAAAAAAAAATACAGTAACGGACGATCTTCAATGACTTTTTATTTCCCAGACTATAGTCGGAAAAAATACCCTAGGGCACAGTCGTCTAAATCCATCTAACAATCACATTTTCGAGAGATTCTCTAATTTCGCCTTTAAATTAAAAGTGGTAAAGTCTTCGAACTTTACCTTCTTCCAGGACTTGTAAAACCAGGCGGTACATTCTCATCGTCATAAGCCTCAAAGATGCGTGCCAAACGGCTTTTTTTTTATTTAAAACAATACCCCCTCTAAAAATCCAACTTTAAATAAGATTATCCGGACTATTTTAAAAATTAAAATATTGTATGACCTGCACTGTAGAAGGCATCTTCTTTGAAAAACACAGGAGAAACAAAGCATTCTCAAAGAATCTAATAAGACACATTAATACAGTACATCGACTTACGTTTGGAAACTAGCACTACAAATACTGTACCTAAACTGGAGTTCGCTAAAAGCGCAAGAAGAATACCACCTGAAGTGTCACAGTTGAATAAGCTTACTGCAGTATAGTACATTGTACAGTATAAACACGCAGTTCTCTCAATGAATTTCGTCACCTTGATTTGTGTTAAGTGTTGGAAGGTACGATGAGGATGTGGAATGATGCGCTCAAGACCAAAAGAGTCGGCTGAGTACACTCGCAACTGACTGTGCTGGTCAGTCGTCAGCAAGCGATTTCCATCCATCCGACTGGAAT